>CABIKL010004082.1:0-10160 GCA_902196195.1 Aptinothrips rufus | reverse complement strand
ACGCCACGCCACGCCACGCCACGCCACGCCACGCCACGTCACGCCACGCCACGCCACGCCACGCCACGCCACGCCACGCCACGCCACCACGTATGCACGGCACACAGCTCGCAGTGCAGGCCGGGGTCCGGCAGCCGTATCTCTCGCTCTTTTGTTACAATCATCAGCACCTCGCGGGCCTCAGAGGAGACTCATCGCTTTGTCTTCTCGACACCGTGCTAATTGCAGTGGCCCTGCCGCCCTGCTTCCCCCGCCCCCACCCCCTCCTGGTCCCGGCCCTGCCTTCACCTGTCACCGCTGTTTCCCCCGCTCCGCCCCTCCTGAGCCCTTCCCGCCCCTGCCTCACACCCTGCCTCCTTCCGCTGCAGAAGCACGTGAAGTCATTTCTGTAACGGTCTGCAGCGGGCTCTGCTCGGTGAATCGGTGAATATCGACCCCCTGATTGAAGCGTCAGTGATCACGTACCGAGTGTGCTTTGCTTGACCCCCCACAGAGTGCGTCAGTGCGGTGATGAGGCCTGACTGGGTCATGTCCTTCAGTTGCTGACGGCCCCATCGCAACCACTGCTAGGCCACCCGCTATTGTATTGGCCCCTCCGAGGCGGGGCGGGGCGGGGCGGGGCGGGGCGTGGCGGGGCGGGGCCGGGCGGTTAGCTTTGGGTCAGACCGCAGCCCGATCATCATTGGCTCTGATCACACCGCGCTGTCAGTGCAAAGATTCGCGGTTTCGCGGAGTATTTTGGGTTTGTTCGACCTCGTGTCTTTTTATCGCTCTCAGTCGTCCCTCTTCACTCCGCCCAGACACATGCGTTGCGTACGATTGAAATCAAAACACGGCTGGATCACTTTTTCTAAAGACGTTTTTAATAATCAGTAATGATGCTTAGAGGGAATCATATCGAAACTCCTCTTGAACTTTCGCCGAGGTTGACAAACCGTGACTGGCAATCTGCTGCTGTATTCCTCAGCAGACCTTTCTCCCGATTTTGATGACATAAAGATGAAGATGCATCGAAGGTTGCTGCTTGCGGCGGGGCGGGGCAGGGCGCACAGCAGAGGAGCTCCCCTCGCATTCCCCGACCCCGAGCCCAAGGTCCGGGGGGAGGGGAGGGGAGGGAGGGAGGGAGGGAGGGAGGGAGGGAGGGGAGGGGAGGGGAGGGGGGGGGGGGGGGGGGAGGGGGGGGGGGGGGGGGGGAGGGGGGGGGGGGGGGGGGGGGGGGGGGAGGGGAGGGCATTGGCCGCGGGGTTGTCGCTGTCTTTTGAGATGCAGTCCTAACCTCATCGCGTCTCAAAGCCGCAGCAGCAGGGACCCGTCGGGACGACCTGACCTGCACCTATAATCTATGACCTCTGCGCGAGATGGAAGAGACCAGCAAGTCTTCGGCTCAGGGTCAACACTGTGCCACAGACAGCTGCAGATAGTCACAAAGGTTCCTCCTAGACTTACATTTCAAAAGGACGGCGTCTTTGTGTGCTTAAGTTTGATTTCGAGCACACTGGTGACTTCAACGCACGAGGTAGGTAAAGCTATGCGCGGCGGCGCCGGTCGCGTGGAGGACGGCGGACACAGCGTCCTCGCCTTGATAAACGCAGCAAGTAATTGATCGAACGAGATGATCGCGGGATCGATTCCGAGCGTCGGTCAGTGAGTTATAGCGCTGCAATTAACATAGCATTCGCTCTGACCCGGGTGACGTCATGGCTAGCAGGCTCGCACACGCGTTGCACCATCATTGGAAGTCGTCTGCTCGCGCTGCGGTATGAGCAGCGAGGCTGGTCCGCCTATGACTGCCTCTCATTGATTTGCGTCTGTTTGCTCATGAATAATGCAGAAAATTCAATTCGCTCATTCGACAATGAGTGCCTATGGCTGGCCGAGAGTTCACGCAGGGGTTGGTTGCAGCTGCAGCTCGCTTGCATCCGCCGCGCTGGACGTCGCCCCGCCAGCGTAATCAGATCAAACTGATTCCAAACTTTAAAAATCTAGCAGATTTGGGGAATCTTTTCCGAGAAACAGGGGTGAAGTTTCAAACTTTTGCGGGCTCATTTTGAGGACTAGGCAGAAATGCATTTTAGAGCGTCCTGATCATTTTGGTATAGCTCTCAAAATGTGTCCCGAAGATTCCAAAACTGGTGTTTCTTCTTTTGTTTCTCGGGAAGGGCGCCCCAAAAATTGTATTTTTAACGGTGTCCGGTGGTCAGAAATTTGCAGCCGTTGGGTCGAGTTCGACCCGATCTCGTTCCGTCTCTTTCGCTTTTCATGCTGCTGGTCTCATCGCTCTGTCTCACTCTATCCAACCTGACCCGGCCACGACCCGCCCGTTACTCATCACTGTTGGTGACACAGCTAAGAGTGTCAGTGCGGTGCTCGGCTCGGCCCGGCTTGGCCCGGCTCGGCACCGAGTCAGCTGCTTCCGCGTCAGGCCCCTCCTCCCACTGCGCAACGCAAACAACTAACTGATCTCTTCACCACATAATGACTACGTTGAACGCTGCTAGCTGGTGAAGCCAAGGGTAGCCGCGCCGTAGGAGTAGGCAAGTCAACCCAAAGGGTTGCGCAGGATAGTCGATTGTATCATTTTGTCGTCTTTATTTCGTGGAGACAGAGAATGGAACTTCAAAAATATTGTACCATTTTATCGTAAACATTGTGAAAATATAATTTACACAACTGCATTGTAGTTAGGATTGTGACAATATTTTGGTACAATCACAATCCGTATTTTACCTAAGGTGAGGGGGCAGGGAGGTTGCAATAGTTCCCTTCACTGCAATTTTGAAAATAATTTACAAAAAATTATTGAACTGATTTTATTGTGACTTTTTTTTCTGGTAGGGAAAGCGGTGGGTGTGTGAGCTCATCCCCCGCATTGCGTGGCGAACCCATCCCTCTCCCCTCCTCTCTCTCTCTCTCTCTCTCTCTCTCTCTCTCTCTCTCTCTCTCTCTCTCCTCTTCCCTCTACTCCTCTTCCCTCCCTCCCCTTCCCACCCCCTCCCTCTCGTGACGTGTCACTCGGCACGAGCTCCACGCCCTCCACGCCCCTCGCCGACGGCAGGCAGGGCAGACAGAAGCAGCTGGCACGAGCTGGCAGATAGTTTGATTCATGCCCGGGTATCGAAAGCGAGCGCTGTGCTGCAAGTATATAACAACTATTACCAATAACATGCCATCAGGTGGATAACCTTCCATTTCTTATTTTTTTAATTTTTTTTTTTTTTTTACTTTTTTGTTCGTAGTTGTACTGTTGCCCGCTACTGCGACGGGCTTGGCTACCAATGCGTGTGTCCGGAATGAGATATAGTGCTTTTGCCATGAGTGGCGCTAGCATTAGTTTTTGGTACGACTTCCTTTTTTTCAAGCGGTCAGCCTTCGTGCGATTCTAGAGCCGAACGATCACATCACATGAGGAAGGTCAGCGATAGGAAAAAACAAGAGTGAACTAACACCAGTCTTTCACTTGTTGCAGGTTAATATGAAGTGTTCGAGGATCATAAGCCACGAGGGGCCAACTGAAGCAATGGTGAGCCCTTCATACGCTGTAAGACTCAGGGAAATTTTTTTTTTTTGGTCACTTGAATCATTGATTTGCTTAATTGTTCTGCAAACTCAAGCGTGTTAGTCACGCATTATCTAGTGCGTGACAACATGTCATGCATTTCTTAGTCTGTGAAATCGATGTCCCAGGTTTCCAGTCTCGTAAGAATAACATACAGCTCCAGATGCGTCACATCGATGTCACACACAGAAATGGGTGACATTTTTGCCACACACTAGGTAACGCATGACTCTTACACGTTTGGCTTCGGAATGTGATGTTTCCTTTTTGACCAAGTCGAGTCACCAGTGCTCGAGCAAGTCAGTGGCTGTGCGTGGGGCGCAGTGTGTCACATGTCGCCGAGCGCCGAGGGCCTAAGTGCCTCAAGGGCCTTAGGAGCGTCAAGGGCTCCGAGGGCCTCAAGGGCTCCTGTAGGGCCGCCCACCGACTGCTTGACCGGGCGCAGCACTGCAAACACTCTCTCTACACTGAGTTGCAGTTTGTTGTTGCGCCTTTGTGTGCATCGGGAGAGTAGCGGGCTGCTGGGAGTGGGAGCGGGCGCAGCCTAGCTCAGCCTGGCCCGGGCATGGCCGGTAGATAAACATCCTGGGCTCGCCGCCACGGGACGGCACCCGACATGGCGGCTCAGCCCGCACAGGGTGCCACCTTGCTGGCTGCAACTACTCGGAAAAGCGCAAATGTTCCACGCCCCGCGCGGACTCTACCCAGAACACAACTCGCTACTTTAGGGAGCAAAAGCCCATAGCCATGCTCTGCAGTTGGCACTCTATCAACATTCACTGTTTTAATATCTTCCATTTAATAACTTTGCCGTGAACTTTTTTTTTATTAATTAAGTCTGCCTTGAAAAACTTTGTCTATTTCGTTGCCGCTGTATTAGTAGGAACTACGAGATTCAGTATAATAAATGATAATTGGGGCTACATCGAAACGATATCGACTCGACGTCAAATGTCGCTTACGTGTCTATTTTCTGGACCACCGTAGAGGACACTTCGATACGTAACACGATGGAACTATTCGACATATCTATGTAGAATCGATGCATCCCTTCGCATTGTACAGAAAGCCCAGATAAGGGATTCTGCAAATACCGTATGACTAATAAAACGGAATAAACACCTTTGAATTCTATTTGACGCGAACACAAAACCAAGTTCACAGTTACTCGCCCGCCGGGCCGGGCCGGGCCGGGCCGGGCCGGGCCGCTGCGGTGCCGGACAGGGCAGGGTAATGGAGGAATAATGGCGGCGGTGATAAATTACGGCAAATGAAGTCGCGAGGGAAGGAATGAATAGCTTGAATAGCTCCCACAGCCAATTTTCGTAATAAAGCGCCGTTTTTTTCGCGTCTTGCGCGTCGCGTCTCGTCGCGCGCCGCGGTGGCGCTGTGTGGACAGGACAGGCGACAGGGAGATAGCAGGAAAATATTCGAGCTCGACGACTCTCGGCATAGTTTTCTGTCCTGCTGTTGCTGCTTCAGCTTCTGCTGCTGCTGCTTCAGCTTCTGCTGCTTCAGATGCTGCTGCTTCAGCTGCTGTTGCTGCTTCAGCTTCTGCTGCTGCTTCAGCTGCTGTTGCTGCTTCAGCTTCTGCTGCTGTTTCAGCTGCTGCTGCTCCACCTGCTGCTTCAGCTGCCGCTTCAGCTGCCGCTTCAGCTGCTTCTATTGGTGCTTTGGCTAGGGTACTGCAGGCTGCAGGCCTCTGGGTCTCCTCCTGCTGAAAGCCAGGACCCAAAAGAGACAAAAAACAACAACAGGAGAACAGCGCTTAGCCGCGATGTTCATGGGTAGGCGTTGCGTTGTCAAGAAAAAATATGTCAAATGGAATACCAGTCCGACGGCAGTGAATGAACTATTAATAACCGTCAGTTCCTCTGCGCAACTGCTCAGTCCTGTTTCTGACACGACCGTCAATGTCGTCATAGGAAGGACATTGCGATTTCGAAATATTATCCAAAAGTACACACTCACATAAGGGTTGAATAGAAACGGCGTGAATTATTAGAGGTTTGGAGGTTTCCTCAGTACGTTTAGGATTTTGGTTGAAGTGAGGGAAAAGTACTGCGAAAGCGGCTGTCGCTGGGAAACAAATCGAGGACGAAAAGGACATTTTTTGCGCTGCGTATCGAGCGTCCTTGACGTCAATCATCAGAAGCCTGTGTTTTGCGAGTGCGGTGTGTCGTCGGAGTGGACAGGGCGAGGACGCTGACGCGGAGGGGGGGGGGGGGGGGCTCACTCCCACGACTGTCTGTCGCCTGCGACATCGAGTATCACGCCGGGCACTTGCATCCGACTCCGACCATCCGACGTACTCAAATAAAACGAAGAGGAGAAGGAGCCGGGATCTTACGGCGGGGAGTTTTCTGTTGTGCGGTGTGACTGCAGCAGCGACGGCCTGTCCTGTGCCTCCAGAATAGCAACGCGCTCGCTTATAAATAACCCAGGTGCAGTTTAATTACGACCCTATTATAAGCGTGGGGTCGAGCGTTTCGCGCGTCTTAGCCCCATGCAAGTGCGAGTACGATATAGCGGGCCGGTCCGTACGTTACCATCACAATAGCACAACAGGACAGAGCGCCTGCTCCACCGCCAACACTGACCATAATGTCCTCTCAGCTGTATTTCGTGCGATTTAACGTTTTTCAACCAGTTTAGCACCTTGGTTTCTCTGACTTCCGTTCCCACAGAAGAACGCTCTCGTTCTTTGCTGGTGGGTCGTGGTGGGTTCACGATTGAAGCATGTGAAAACTGTGAGGTTCGAATCGTTTCGCAGCTGCATCGTTTGGATAACCCGGATTAAACCGGAAAATGAGTGTAGAGCATACCCAATAGGACCCAAGCACGGACCGCCGCTTAGCCGCCCCTCGGGGCGTCCCGGGTCGGATTTGAGGGTCGCCCCCCCCCCCCCCCCCCCCCCCCCCCCCCCGCCTCCCTGGCCCCGCCCCGCCGTCTCAATGCCATGTCACGTGACCGGCGGCAAGGCCACCCAGGGTACTCCACAGGGCAGGAGCGACATCACATCTGCGTAAAACGGACGAAACTGGCTGTAAAAGCGTTATTTTTAGCCCTGCTCGGTTGCTGGCCGGGTAGGCTGGGTAGTGACACCGTGTCCACTCCGCCGCCGACTCATAAACGAGACTGAACATATGGGGGGGTTCACGGCCGAGCGCGAGAATGCCGCCGATCAAGAGGGAATGTTTGGGAACTCGGGGAGGCAGAGCGGGGCTGGGCGGGGCGGGGCGGGGCAGGGCGGACGAGCACGACGCGGCGCATCGTCTTCCATCTCATCTCGGATGCACCCTGCGAGAAACTTGCGATATACATTTGGAGTTCTTCGCGAAGATATCTCCCAGTTTGTCAAGCCCACGTTTCTCTTGATTAAAAGGAAAGAAAAAAAAGAAAAAGAAGTGCGGAGAAAAGTCCATTACTTTTAACCCACTGACGCTCTCTTTCCAATCTAAACACTTAGAGTGAGATTTATTCCTCGTGGTGGTCAGGCCGGGCCGGGCCATCCGACAACCTTTTCTCCGAGTTCGCATAAAAACAAAGTTCGTAGAGGAAGGTATCGCAGCAGCAGCACTCCGTTATATCTCCACCCGCCCCGCCCCGCCCCGCCCCTTTCCCTATCTCCCTTTCCGGAGCACAGCGAAAGTGAAGGCCCCAACAATACCTCTGTTCTGAACACAGCACATCATTGGATTCGCTTTGCTTCGCTTTGCTTCGCTCTGCTCCGCGTCGTGGTGGCGTCAGCAGTGTGTTGGAGAGCCCCGGGCGGGCCTGGGCTGCGCGCGGCGCAGCGTGGCACTAGCGACACCTGGACGGGCGACTCACGAACCACTCCGGCCATCACGGTACCTTGAGGCTCCCCCAAATGGGTAGGGCTTGAACGCTAGCCTCTCAAAGCACCTGGCTAAGGGGTCGCCTATAAACTACGTGACCGGTTTTAGGCCAGTTTTTGACCCCGTCCTCCCTTTCAGTGACCAATCTAACCTAACCTTACAATGCATCTGCGACAGAACCGCGACATTAGGCGAAACTCCTTCCTCCTTAAAATCGGTCATAGTTTGTGAACGGTCCCCAAGTGACGAGTGAAGGTTATTGGTCCATTTTTCCAGGACTAATAAATGATTGATACACGAAAGAAGTTGATGAAAATGGATTCGAAAACGCACTAACCATATGTAGCACTATCTAGCACTGCAAGCGCAATCCACAAAAGAGATCTGTATAGGCATCGATGACCTGGTCGTCACGCTCTGCGTGGGGCAGTTTTCGTGCCACCCTAATAATGTATTATAACTGCATTCGTGCAACAAAACTGCGTGGGGCGGCGTCAAACCCGGAGGCAGCCGACATTATGTGCTCCTCGTGCCGACATTAAGCAACTCAACGCCACCTGCAATTTGCACCATTTATTCAGGTGGAGAAATTTGAATGCTTCCTCGCTAATAACTCGGGGGGAGACATGCAAGAGTTAGTTTGTACCTCCCTCGTCATTTTCTTCCAGCATGTAGATCGTATCTGATATGAAGACGGTGGCGTGTAGGTCTTTTTCCTCCGCTCTCGACAACAATCCCTGCATTTACTTGACAACTTGCGATTATGAATGAATGACCCACGCAAGTACCTCCGCAGACTTGCTGAGAGCGACATGTATCTCGTACTCAGCCAAGAGGAATAAAGACGTCTCGCTGCTTCAATGCTATTGCGTCCCTCGGCTTCGTCATTTGGAAGAGCCAGTCAGTTTGTGAGGACGGTGTGTATTTTTCCGACGGAAGAGTAGCTTTTCATCCTTCCTTATTTTCCGCTCCTTTTAATCTGAAAGTCACTTTACATTTCGTATACTTCCACGTCAATGAATACCCGCACCGTAAAAACGGTCGCTTGAAATCCAAGGGAAGGTTGATCATTTCTCAAGGATCCTCATGGGCTTTTAAGCCACCCTTGATTTTCAAGGGATCGTTTTTACCGTGAATCAGTTTCCCGAATGCATAAAGTTCAAATCACTGTCAATGGCCGTACGCTTTCGGGCCAACACGCAAGACAGCAGTGGCGAAGCTCCTGTCCGTGTTTGGATATTGGTCTCGTTGCGCACGACATGGTAATTCACTCCGAGAATCTCTGCGACTCTTCGCGCCGTCACCGAATACACTTCCGCTTGCAAAGCAGTGCGTGTTCCTGATTTGTCACCGCGAGCCGGGGCGGGGCGGGGCGGGGCGGGGCGGGCCGGGCCGGGCCGGGGCGGGGCGGGGCGGCGTTGACCGTGACACCCACTCTCGGGCCAAACAGGTAGACTGCCCGGAGTGGCAGCCGGCACTTGCTCCGGTCCGGTCCGGCCAGACGCACAATCAGAAGAGACGCCCGGCCGGACAGCGCCGTCCCCGGCCGTCTAAAACACATCCGGTGAAAAATAAGCTAGCATGACAAAAAGAGGAGCGGGTGTGGGCAGGTGCGTTCAGGGCGGGGCGGGGCCGGGCGGGGCGGCGAGCTTAAGGCCAAGGTGAGCGGGGTGGCGGTGCACGTAGCTCTGCAGCTCGTGATGGGATGGGAATGGCAGGCAGTGGAGACTAGGCCAGGATGCGGACAGCGCTCCGTCAGTGCGAATGTCTGTCCGTCCGCCTGTCCGTCGATGTCCACTGCCCACCCCATGGACGACGGCACCGATGGTGAAACTGGTGCTTCTTCTCCCGTGTTTGTTGGGGAGGGCTCCCCAAATCAGGTATTATTTTTACACTGACAATTGTTTGAATTTACCTAACATTTTCCTTGTGCAAGAACACAGTGGAAGTTAGGCAGATTCGACGAAACAGAGTGGGATGGCCCCTTATAAGTTCGTGACGTAATTATGCGAGCGCAGCTCCTCCCATTCCATCTGATCCGTTCGCCGTGGTCCGCTGTAGCGAGGCTTGCTTGCTTTAGGTTTGGCCTGCCCTTATCCTGCAGCCTTCCCCGACCCTACCCTACCATGGCATTCCCTGCCCTGTCCTGCCCTGCCCTTCCCTGCCCTGCCTGCCCTGCCCTGCCCTGTCCTGTCCTGTCCTGCCCTGCCCTGCCCTGCCCTGCCCTGCCCTGTCCTGTCCTGCCCTGCCCTGCCCTGCCCTGCCCTGCCCTGCCTCACCCTACCTTACCTTACCTTACCTCTCACCCTTCCCCCTCCGGCCCAAGGTCACTCCGAGCGACCACTCAGTGCCCGATATGTGCAGCGGGGCGCCGGGGCGCCCAGCTCCAGCTAGCCTGCGGACCAAGCCGGCGTCGCGTGAATCAGCCGGGTATAAAGCGCGCGAGGAATGCATTGGCACTCGACGTGTTGCCTCAGAAAGCAAGACACAATCGGTCTGTTTTAGGCCACGGCTAGGCTAGGCTCGGCCAGCGCACGATCTGCCCCTCTGGCAAGGACCCGCCGTCCTGGACCCTCCTGTCCCTCCTCCCCTCCCTCCTTCCTCTCCACCCGTGTCAATCAGAGTCTGACAGGGCCCGTGGCAGGCGCCCCCCTTCCCCCCCCTCCCCCTCACCTTCCCTCCTGCTGCCCTTTGCGTGGCCAGCGAGCGGCCGTCCAGACGCCTTGGCGCTGCACTCGCGTCGCACAGGTGCGGCTCGCGGTGCG
>CABIKL010004081.1:0-10165 GCA_902196195.1 Aptinothrips rufus | reverse complement strand
TTAATGGCCTAAGTCCAAACCAACCCCATACTTGCAGTAAATATAATCAAGTATAATTCTTTCATGACATATGCTTATTATATAAACGGAGTGTCCCCATACTTGTTTTAAGAAAGTAAATTTACCCATACTTGTCTTTTAAATCAATTAAATTAATCGCATATTTAGGTCATGTATACTTCATGCGTGGGTGCTAATAGTCCTGCAGTATATAACACACATGTGTAGCCCATACTTGCCCATACTTCTGGCAAAGTGACTCATATATACCTAAGTAAGACATCAAGTATGCTTATGTTAAAACATGTGTGTATTTACTTAGGCAAGTATGCACAAATTTAGATACATTTGACTTATTGAACCCATATTTACCCCAAATTTGTCATAAATTTATTACAAATTTCGCTAAACATGGTTAAATTTGTGGTAAATATGACCGTTTCTCGCGGGTACTTTCGCATGAGAGTCGAGTAACTTACTGTAATCACTCTGCGACAGAGATCTGTGCACAAGTCGGTGCATTCGGAGGCTGCCGGTCCGCACTTTCAGTGACATGACGTCAACCGGACTTTCCCAGACCATACCAGTTTCTCTGACTTTTGCTTGATTTTCCTGACATGTGGCAACCCTGATCGATTTGACCGCGAATTAAAATAATTTCGATTACCGTTTCTCAATACGTGTTTTGAAAATCTTATGGTTCGGGCAGCGACGGTGTATAATTCTTGGGCGCTGATGACCGTTCCCAATTAATCGCCACTGTGTCTTTCTAGCAATTCCAGGGTCGAGGACCAGCCCTCCCAGAGGAGCAGTGCAGATGCCTCCCCTCTCCAGCAGCACTGGCGGAAAGAGGAAGCGCTCATGGTCCCGTGCAGTCTTTTCTAATTTGCAACGCAAAGGTCTCGAAAAACGATTCCAGTTGCAGAAATACATCACCAAGCCTGATAGGAGGCAGCTGGCTGCCACATTAGGCCTCACAGACGCTCAGGTCAGCGAGCAGTTCACATCAGAAAGCTTATCAACTGGTGCATTTAATTCGTTATGTTCACAGATTTAATTGATGTTTGTTTCTGATATTTTATTACAGGTTAAAGTTTGGTTCCAAAACCGTAGGATGAAGTGGCGTCATACAAAAGAATCTAAGCAGCAGGTGCCGAAGATAGATGATCAAGATTTTACAAAAGCAGATCCTCCTTCCTAACATCCACAAAGGCAAACATAAAATTAAGTTTGCATTGATGTTGTGATTTTTAAGCTCTATTTAAATAAATTAATAAATTTCATGCCACTGAACTGCTTATTAAGTCAAAGGAAAATTCTTTGGGACAAAAAGAAAAAAAAGTTTTAAAATGAAATATGTATAATTCTCTTCTCTGAAACAAAATTGATTACATGGATCATATGTGAAACCTACATAACTAGACTGATACGAAAATCAGTTTCCACAAAATCATAATGAACAAAACAATGTCCAATTCAAGTAAGAAATGAAATACCACATAGCAATAAACACAATTCTCATCTCGCCATTTCTTATGAACCCTCATAAGAGAAACAGTGCAGCACTTCATGATTCAACTGCACTACATCTCATTAACCAGAGATTAATAACAGAGAAAATTAAGGACGGCAATTTTTTTTTTACAATCACAGTAACAGTAAAATAAGAAAGAACCAATGACAAATCCTAGAGAAACATAGAAAATAAGGGTAAATAAAGTAAATGAACTGACGGGGTGGACAGATGTCAGCTTACAGCTTACAGCTTACAGAGGAAAGCCTCGCCCTGTGGAAAAAAAAGAAAGCAAGTTACAGGAATGATCTCAGAGCAACAAAAATCACAAAGAAGATAAATATTAAAAAAATTCTTACCCCTTCCAATATTTTGAGGTTGGTGGCGACCTGGACCTGAAAGGTATAAAATTAACATAAATAATATTAGTGAGAAATATCCTCTTAAGGAAAGGTTAAAAGCATCGGAAGAGTAACTTATCAACACAAACCTGCTCTACTGCCACCTATTGCTGGAAAATCATCAGATGAAAATCCTAGGCCTGGAGATGTCTGCTGCTGACTAGCTATATGTGCAAGTGTTTCCGCTCGGCCTGAACAGAAGAACCACAATATGAGCTTTGCATCACAAAAGGAATTTGGCTTGTTCAAATATGAAAAGTGTAACATTTACCCCTGGATGTAGGAAGTCGCACACTAGGTTTTGGTGCAGTATCTGGCATGATCTCCGAGACAACATTAGCACTTTGCCCAGTCCTTAAAATCTGCAATCAAAAAGAACACAGAGTATAAGTTGTTAGTCAACATTAAAAAACTTGATATAAAATTTATTACATTTGTATTTAATGATATTTCAGTAATTCAGTAACATTTAAACATACTCGTGTTTTGCTTGGATCGGGATTCTTTGATCTGTCAATGAAAAGTATTTCTTCCGAAGTGTTGCTGAGAGCCTAATAAACACATGACAAGAGAAAGTTGTGAGATACATAGCACCAATTCAACACATTGAAAACAAATATTCTTGAAGCAGCATTATGTAATTTCGCATATTATAAACTATTAAGCCTTTGAAAATTAAAAGTAACTTGAACTTACGTTATTCTTGGCTCTCTGGCTCCACACTCCATTCTGTGCTTTTGGACCAGGATGCCAAGCTCCATCATCACTTTCACTACTACTTCTGTGCACCTAGAACACGGAACAAGACTAGTGAGAGATGTCAATACAAACAAAGCGAGACCTGGCAGCACAGTAGTTTTACCAAGACTCAACCAACCTTCTTGCTCCCAACATTGAGGTTCTTCATACCATGATGTACCTTGGTGACTGTAGACCAACCATCACTGTCCTCACTGGCATCATCAAACTTTCCATCACCAGGCGGACGGGCATATGAATGTGCAGTGTCTTGAACTGTGGCCGTGCCACGGTAGCTATTGGAGCTTGCTTGAGGACTGGCACTGAGTGGAGACTGGACTGTAGGTCGTTGTTGGACTTGGCTTGCTGGCCTGAAGGGTTCAGGCGTGGCCTGGTAAGAGATTTTTAATTGATTAACAATGCTTCCTCAAAACAAACAACATAAATTTACACAGAAACACTTACAATATCAGCAGTTGCAAGACAATGTTGTCCAGGGATCAAATCAATTCTGAGTGGAATACAACAGAACTCACAAATGAGGAAGACCCATCTTTTCACAAAAGAAAGACTGCAGTTATGGTAAAAGTCTGAGGGTTCATGGAACTGAAAAAATGCACAACATAGATATAACAAACAAGCTACAGGCTATATGCTATTAGGATATAAGTATGTTTACAAAGAAAGAATATGAAATATGAATCAAGCATGACACAAGAAACTACTTACATCACAGGCTAGCCCAGAACTAAAGTTGTAAATGTCTTTAAGAAGTTGCGTACGAGCCAAACCAGGGATCTCGAATCCTCTTTCCCGATCATCGTAAAATCTGGAAGCGACATTCTGACATGCCCCATACAATTTAAAAAAGAAAGAAGGTAGACTGTACACTTTAAACTGATCATCTGTAAGATTAAAGTTTTTATTGATTTCATGAAAAATAAAATTCATAGATATCAAGAATACTACAATAGGGTAATCGGACTGATACTTGCCAGAATCATTGGAAATGTGTTCAAAGAAGTTAATGACTGCATTCTTGTAACAGTTTGTGTTTGAATCATTCTCATCCCATGTGTACAGAGGTGGAAACTCAGCGCTTTCGTTTGGCTGCAAAGTCCATGTTGCTCATAAATACAATTTCAAGTGATATTATAAAACAAATACTGAAAGACGCCCTACCCTCAGAAATTTTCGAACATCTTTGCGAATTTGGCTCCAATCAAACTTCATCCTAGGGAAATCATCAGGGTCTGGGATTCCATGCACATTTTGACTTCGAGAAATAACCTCAGACTTATACCCCAATGGGATTTTACCTAAAAAAAATAAAATATCCGCAAAATAAAAACAATTTTAAATGACGATTCACACAGAAAGTATAATCTTTATATTTTTCTTACCATCAGGGGTAAAAGGAGCAGGAAATACATGGTACACATCAACCAACCCATCTTTAAGATTGAACTTGGATATTGCTAATTCACATGGTATGTATAATTTCTCTGGACCCCAGTAACAATAAATATTTGCATGTACAAGGTAGAAGTAATAATTTGAAATAGCTGTAAAAAATATAAAAAAATTAATAGAAGTTAAAAACATACATGAAGTAGATATCAGCATCGACATATTGACTATCTTATCCAACTACACCCACTACATTGATAGGAAACCAACTAGACTGAGCAGAAAATATTTTATTCCCTCAGTATAGAAGATGAAGTTGCAGAAAATTTCTCACTCCTTGAGAAAAATGACTGACTTACAGTCCACATTGCGAGACAGTGCCTCCATAGTAGTCGAAATATCTGATTCCATCCTGTTTATTGCCTGTTTCTCTTCCAAAACCTCCCTCTCAATCTGATCAAATGAAACTCCAAGAGAATTGAATTTGTTGGTTTTATCTGACTTGTCACGATTTTTCGCATCTGCTTCCATTTCTTTGAACTTCTTTCTGTTATACTCAGGCAGGTACTGAAAACAAAGCATAACATCAAATACAAAAGAAAGCATACACTCGTCAGATTATAACATAGAATTCCTTCGCAGTATCTAGCTATGAATTGCTGAATTAAAAATGTAAGTTGATTAAGTTAGGCTATGGTCTAAATTATTAAACATTTACAGTCAATGAAATAAAGTACTCTGTCGATATCCAGCAGTAATTTGAAACTAGCGGGCATTTAGGACAGAGTTATTGACTCAGTCAAGAAATCTTAACTTCTTCTAACATAAGCTCTAACCGCGAAGCTTAGAAGTCCGATCCGACCCCAGCCTATTGAATTGCCTGAGCTCGACGAAGTTTTGCTCATGTGACGCCCAATGTAACACAACCTCCAGTCATGTCAGTGGACAGATAATAGCATACTACTTTATTTCAACTAGCTTTTTTTTGCTATCGCTGTAAAACTGAGTACCTTCCAGTCATCAGCACACAATTCAGCGACTTCTTTCAGGCCAGAGAAACGCTGCCCTTGCTCTTCTTTCTCTTTTTTCCAATCCTGCATGAAAAAGTAAAAGGCATTTTTGGGTTGCTTTTTCTGCTTTTTAGGTGGCATCGTGGACAGATCCTGAAATAAAAACAAACATGTTATTGACCAGTTGCAAAATCGTGATGAGATTAAGTATGAACTCCTGATATTGAAATCTTGGGTGTAGATTATGTACGCACACAAGGTGCAATGCCTGAGGTTTGAGATGAGGCAAGATGAAACGTTACATTGCGAAATATGGCAGGGAAGGCCTTCTAGGTTAGGAAGATAGGAAGATAAATATAAATAATTTACAAAAGGTTACAATGCCACATAAATTGGTAAATCGTCGGCAAGCAATTCAAAGCAAACTATTACGTATAAAAATACCATAAGAGTAAACAACGTCCGAACAAAACCTGCTGAACCAAATCCACTGACTATACACTGCTCTGAAGAGGGTAAAACAGCAGATGTGATGTGCCATTTTACGTTCTTAAGAATACCATTAAAGATAAATATAGTGATTAAGAAGGACTCACCTCAAGTCCACTTGCAATACAACTTATATTTAATTTTTAACGAGAGAGAGCGTACGGCCTAACCAGGCCAGACACAACTACTCACACAAACGATAAACGGATAAACGATATGACACACTCTGCGCCTTGTAGATGATGGCGTTGGCGCCGCTTGCCGATGTTCCTTCTTTTTTGATATTTGGGCTACTAGTTGATTTTGCGAATTTATATTTGTCTCCGTGCGTTTTAAGAAGTCTGCATGGTTAGGTAGTCTAGACTACCGAATAACCTACTTGCGTAAATCTTTGGTAAGAACGGTAGAATGTAACATGCAATCTGTGATTTTGTTATTTTGTTTGTATGTTTGTGTGTGTGTCTCTGTGTGTTGGTGTGTGTCTTTGTGTGTGGGTGTGTTGACAGTAGTGAGGTGTGGTGGTGATGGGTTATCAAGCCCTGAAGTGGATTTAAGAGCAATTATCTCTGCTTGAACATCTTCCTAAATCGTCTTTTTTAAAAATAGGTATGTCATAATTTTGCCTTGATGCCCCTATTTCGAATTCTTTCTTATATTTCCAATATTTCCTCGACGAAGTAGGTCAGTTGACACGACCATGGGCATCTAAAATTAGTCTCGAACTTTTGCTCTGGGATAAGTGGGCAGAAAAAGTGTGTGGGCTTAAGTCGAATGCCTGTACATCTTGTGTGGGACGGATTGGAATAAGATAAGACGTCTCCCTGTCACACCAACAATGTCTGAGAAGGTCTGTTTCTTTAGGTATCGAAGTGGATATATTACATCTTTCATTTCATTTGCCCTTTGAAGTATAACCTTAGTCACCATGCCTTTAGTTTTGTTTTCCTTGCTGCTAGCAGATGACAAATCTGGAATCATTTGGTGCCAAAAAAGTAATTGATTTTCCCATCATCTCAGTGTGCCAAAGTGTGCTATGTGTAGAGATCCAGAAATTTCTATTGGGTGTGTCAATTTATTAGACAGCTCAAATTTTCCATAGATTTTCCCATGTTAATTGTTTCTAGATTAAGTTTTGTATTCCTTTTCTTGATATTCCCTACAATTTCTGGAAAACTGGATTTCTTTGATCCTTTTCCAGCTTTTTTTTTTTTGAGCTGATATTTAAATTGATGACAACTGTCCCAAATTTCACACATCGATTATAAGTTTCATTCTTTATTCATAGGAGAAAATGAGTAACAACAAATCAACACCACTTCCTGCATATTCCCCCGGACCACCACCCATGGCTGCACCACCGACCTACGCTCAAGCAGTTGGGGGTGTACCACCAACAAGCCCGTTTACTCCTGTTCAGACACGTATGCATCTAATTAGATTTGATTTGAGCAGATGTTATTTTAAATATCATCCAACTGCCAACATAAAGTTTTTTTTAAACCTGATTTCTTTTTTCTTTTTTTTTGGTGTAGAAAATGGACCAACTATTTTGACAACTGTTGTTCCTGTGGGCCCTCAATCTACGCATATGATCTGTCCACATTGCTTGGCTGAAATTGAAACTTCTACAAAGACTGAGCCAGGAATGATTGCTTACATATCAGGTGTCGTCATAGCTCTTCTTGGGTGAGTTTACTATTGTCCTTTTAAAAATATTTTAATAGATTTATATTGATATTTAATGGGTTCTTCATTTGATGATGTTCAGTAGTTTGTCACAGCTGGACGGCAACTAAAGCTTGTAATTGTTAATTATTTTCTATGCTGTCTCAGATGCTGGCTCGGCTGCTGTCTTATTCCATGCTGCATCCCAGAATGCATGGATGTCCATCACAACTGCCCCAACTGCAAAGCTTACCTAGGCCGTTTCAGACGATAAGATTAATTTTACTCAGCCTCCCAAATCACAGTTGAACATTCTTAATATTTTTTAAAACATTGCAACTATCTACATTTACAATATTGATTTTAAATGTAAGAACAAAGTGTTTTTTTGTTTGTTTTTTAAAAATTGGACTCTGTGATGCAGATAAGGATTTGTTGGCTTGCTTCGGATCACATTATCTTTTCAGTTCAATTTTATATCAAACTGTCAATTATTACAAATTTTCTTTTATCGTATATTGCACTAAACAAGGCAATTTTATATTCATGATTTGCTGAAAATGATCTTTTGAAGGAAACATTAGCACATGATTCACATTTTTACATGTACTTCTGCCTACCCCAGTTGTGTGCTAGTTGAAGTGTGAGTCTTACTGCCCTCTTATTTTAAGTTTGAAAATATAGTCAGCATGTCAATGACACAAAGCCAAAAGGTTACATATTTTGAAAGTAGCATGTGCTGCATCAATTAGTATTATTTTTATGTTTCTCGGGAGTGTTGTATTATAACAGACAGTATGTACGTGGTCAGGTCAGATTGCTCTTGATCCAATTGACTCACAATATACTTCAGCGTATAAATTTTGCAAGATTTATATGTAAATTATTTTCAATGTTTATCTCAGAATGGATATTTGATTTCTGCAATGTCTAACATTATGTTGATTGAATCTAGCAGTATTAGTTGTTCATTAACTTGACTTTTGATGTTATTGTTGAAATTCTCTGTGTCAGCCAAGTACTGGCAAAGCATATGAGAATCTACCAAACATTGTGCTGATTTGACTTATAGCTTTCCAATGAAATTCTTGAGGAGCTTTACTATTAAATCATGATCTACAGCACTGTACATTGACGTCTTTATTTTTGTTTTTTTTTTAAAGTATCAAACATACTAATTTATTAAGTAACATTGCTGGCAGCGCTTTTTAACAAAGGCTTTGAAAGCTTTTATCTATTTTAATTTTTGTTTTATGTTTCTTGACTATGTTTGCCTCAATTCTATACTGTCCTATTTTATAATGATGTAACATTTGTAAGTAATATAGCATTTCTGTAGCTTGTATGTATAAATGTGGACCATCAGTTTTAAGTTTTCATTGTCATTCCAGAGCTGGTCACAGTGAGAGATGGATGGTCGATATCGACCGCCACACAGCAATGTCAAATCAAAGGCATTTTGTCCAAAATATCGATTAAATTAGGTTTTTGTGGTGATTTAATGTCGATTTATTCCGCCATTTCTCATTGGAGACCAAAATAACCTACCTTTCTACCTCACATTGTAATCAACATGCGAACAAATTTAAACTATCATGCTTTGGAATTGGCGGCAGGCAATCAAATTCACTGTTGCTGTGAAAAGTTATTGAGCAGCTTATAAGTTACTATTCTTTAAAACACAAATTTCGCTAAAATAATTATGAATGAAGTCTCATTTTAAAACTTTGAGCAATGACTGTGTGACTTCTGCACCTGCATCTTCTTCATCATTTGCGTAGTTTATTCTTTGAAGTGCATTTTGCCATCAGAATATTCCGAATCGAGATTGATAACTAGTAGCAGGAGGCAACTTGACCTCATAATATTGGCCTTGGTTTTATTCTGCCCTTTGAAGTTCTCTTATATTTGAGATGTGTTTTCTGATATGGCTAAAGGTTCCATGAAGTATAATAATTAATTTTCTTTCAATTAAATGTATTTTACATTTTTATAGACAACAGGTACAAAGTTTCACAATTAATCATCGTATAGCAACAAAACAGTGTTTTTTGAAGCTGTCACACATCTGACCATTGTCTGCAGATTTGGGAACATGATTTGGCGAGGTGCAGCTAATTACCACCAGTCTACACTAATGATGAGTTCATGCTACCATACGATGGGATATCACAACACCCGTAGAGATTCCCATATATTTTATGGGTAACACACGTCCACGTCGTCTGACTCGCGTACATACCATACTTAGCGCGTTTGAGCAAAACGAAAATAATATTAACAATAAATAGGAAAGCCCGTTTGACGTGAAAAAGGCGACTGTTTTGATCTCGAACTGCAGTATGGCACAAAGCCTGACCATAACTAGATGCAGTCCACTCAACTCTAAACCAAGCGCTGAGTCGCATAATTTGCAAGGAACACGCTACCTGCAACCGGGGGAAAGTCCCTACACACGGACGAGAGGGAAGGCAAGGACATGTCACTCTGACGTATTCGTGATGTCCAGGACGTTACTTAATCGTCCCGCCAGTCTCTTGATGTTACGGACGCAAGTATGTTTTGGAATAAAATTGTTTTGCTGTACTGACATTTAATCGTTGTGAAGCTGGCCACCCCACTCCCTCCCCTCACACCCGCCACTCCACCCCCGCCCTAATGCTGCGCTCAGTGCGCATGCGCAGCTACACGTGGAGCACAGTTCCAACCGTCGCAAAAATCCAGACCTTAGTTCGGTCTGCCTATAGAGCTGCAAAGACGTCATAATTGTCCGTATGTTTGCAAGTAACCGTGGATAATCCGAATAGTGAAAGTCTGCGACTCGCATGTGACTCACGTAGTTTCCTGCAGGCCATGAGATTTGAATAGGGTATTCCAATGGAGCCTGAAACGGAAGTCGAAGAACAAGCGGAGGTACACAAACGAGGGCAAGGGGTGAG
>CABIKL010004080.1:0-10167 GCA_902196195.1 Aptinothrips rufus | reverse complement strand
GATCACCTATCCTTTTCCAATGGACTTTCAAGGAACCATCCGCCGTTCCTTGGATTCCGAGGAACCGTTTTTACCGTGGCACTTTCAAAATTTTGGGGGCTCGTTTTGAAGGGCTCTTAAAACAAAACTCATTTTAGAGTGTCCTGATCATTTTGGTATAGCTCTCAGAATGACCTCCCAAAATTCCGAAACTGGCGTTACTTCTCCCCTGTTTCTAGGGGAAGGTCCGCAAAACTTGTATTCTTTATTTACAGTGCAAGAACATACTTTGAACGTCCACGGCTGTTTGTCAAAGCGACGGAAGAAGACTGGCCTTTTGGATTGGCAGTGCTGATGCCGAATTTGAACCGCTCTTTCTTTGGAGGATCTCGGGATCTCGGGTCGTCTTCTGTCTGGGGACAAGGACGGGACACCGGCGTAGCGCTTGGCTCCGCCCGGCTCGGCCGGCTCGGCCCTGGCTGCTCGGCACGCACCGATTCCTGTGGGACCAGCCCAGACCACGCACTCCATAATTTCGAGCAATTATCAAAGGCAGGGGCACCGCCCGGGGATCACACGTCATCAGAAGGTTGTCATAACGCATCTCAGCATGGCAGCATGGCATCTCGGCGGGGCGGTACGGGGCGGGGCGGGTGCCTGCCCAGGGTGCCCCGATGGCCCCGCTCACATCACATCTCTGATGGCAGGAAGTTGTCCTAGCCCCGGCGTCTCTCTGCCGAGAATAACCCCAGTGCAGTGACTGCAGCCGCTGGCGTTGCTAATGGAGCTTTGTGTTAGGGGTCGGTCTTAAATTTCGTAAGATTAAATTGGCTCGTTCGACGTCTCCCAATTGCACCCCGCGATCTTACCCTTGTGACCTACTGCATGGTTATTACATCCTTTCTGAGTTACTAGTCGTGCCTAAGTAAACTGAAATCTAAGTGATTAGAGAGTTCTAGCAACGGAGGTAAGGGGTCGTCCATGAATTACGTACGACGATATTGGCCACTTTCTGACCCCCTCCCTACTCTACTCCCTCTTCCTCGTAAGGCGTCTAACCTAACCTCATCATCCTTTCGGTATAGCACCGTAAGTTAGGAGCGACCCCCCCCCCCCCCCCCCCCCCCCCCCCCCCCCCCCAACCCTTCCCCTTACGTAATTTATGGACAGCCCCTAAGCAGCTTGTGGGTCCATGGACTGCAGACTGCGAGCCCCGTCCCCGCGAGTTCACGACACGCTCATGTCCTGCGAGCCGTCCCGCGTGACGAGGTGAGAGATGCTGCGCGCCTCGCTCCACCGCGCATTGTTCACGTGTGGGGCCCGGCCTCACTTTCACTGCGTTGTGACGCGCGGCTCTCAGCCCACGAGCCATAAACAGGGAGAAGAGTAATGAATGGAATGGAAGAGTAGCAGAGCACGCGCCGCGGAGTCTGATCTGCAGTCTGATCTCAACACACTATAGCGGATTATGCACTTTTTTTTTTGTCCATAACTATGCACATCTACATGCATACGCACGGTACGTACAATTTCCTACGCAAATTGTGTACGAAATTGTACGTAACTGCGTACAAATAGTCCATAATTATGTTCAAAATTGGACGTAACGTAACGTATGCTTGTACTGTACATGTGCATAAGTTATGTATACAGAAAAGTACATAACCCGTTAGCGTGAAAATACAGTCCCTGATCAAAATGATGAAGTTAGGTTACCCACATTATATGTACCGTAATTTTTTTAAATTTAACCGCATTTGCGATCCCGTCCCTCTTCGTCGCCTGTGCCCGTCATACACGACGTGTACTGAACATGGTAAAAACTGGTCCCTCATATTCAAGGAGATGGAAATGGCTCCGTGCGTTTCCTTTATACGGGCTCATCCCCCTGTCGTTCAATTTTTGAGGGACTGCTTTTCAACTGAAGTTTATTCAGTTAGTTGTCTCTGCTGTCACGCCGCGGCTGGGCTCTCCATGGCCCTTTTCACAGGTATGGACTTAAAGTCATATAATTCAATTCGATTCAGTTCAGTTCGATCATTTCCAGCACGTGAGAAATTTATAAGTGAGACACGACATGAAATACGGCAGGGCAAGGTTCATTTCGGTTACCTACGAGAGTTGCCGTGGTAATTTTGTTCTGGTCAATGGTATGATGGGCAGCACTACGTGTGACACCGCTACTCCAGGAGGCTCGGGTGCTGCTATGCTTTCCGCCGCGCCCCGCCCCCCCCCCCCCCCCCCGCCCCGCCCCGCCCCGCCCCGCCCCGCCCCGCCCCGCCCCACCCTGCCCCGCCTGGACTGACTGGAACAGGCTGGACGGATCAGACCGCTTGTCAGGCGGCTGCACAAAGCGTATCTCTCTATCGAACACGATCAATCAATCGAGAGGAGGACGGTATGCTACCCGTATCTAGGTGTCAGTCTCTCATATTTGGGTTGCCTGCTCGATCCACTCGAAAAATAAGAAGAAAGTCGTCGCGACATCGAACACGATGAGTTGAATAGCGATGAGACGCCAGAAGGCGTAGACAACGTCGGACTTTGGTGAACAAATTTTAGAATATACTCGTATAAATTAAGCGGCAACTAGGCCCAAAACGAATAGAAACTAATACAAGTTAACGCATAATATGGAAGTCAAATTAGTGTAATTAATTTAAAGAAAAAGAAAAAGAAAATCCCAAAATAACGAGAGTAACAAAAATTCAAGTGCGTGAGTAGAAATTACCGAAGCTTTCGATGTCCACGCTTGTTAGTTTTTACCAAGAAAATTAGAACATTGCTCTCAGCAATGCTCTGCTTGTTATTCGTATATCGTAGTTCATCTTTGCAACCGAAACTGTATCGTCTTCAAGACAAACTTTATGTGCCTTTGATTTTCTTCATAGTACTTTAAGACAGTATGCGATGAACAAGACTTATTTTCCTTCTTTGAGAATTGAGAAGTGACTGCTCCTTCAGCATACGTTGAAAAGTGAAGCAAAGCACACTGTAAAAAAAAATACGAGTTTTGGGGAGCCCTTCCCGAGAAACAGGTGTGAAGTAACACCAGTTTCAGAATTTTTGGGACACATTTTTGGAGCTATACCAAACTGATCAGGACACTCTACAATGCATTTCTACATAATCCTCAAAACGAGCGTACTGCACCCCTGTTTCTCGGGAAGGGCTCCGCAAAACTTGTATTTTTTTAAAAATCACAGTGTTTTTCGATTCTTTCGATTAGAGTGTCATTGACTTTGGTGCAGTCCTCTCGGGTGACTGCATCTGGCCACTGGACCATGCCGCGCTGCCTCGAGTCGCGAGGGAGCTGGGCAGCGCCCGCGGGGGGTCGGAGATGGAGAGGGGGGGGGGGGGCAGCCATACGGATAGCGGTCTTCAATCACTGTGTGGCGTGGCATCATGTTGGCACTGCTGCGCCGCTCATCGCGCACTCTCTTGGAAATTAAACACAATTACACGCGTTACAAGGGGCATGCGAGCGGTGGCGGGGCGGGGCGGGGCGGGGTGGCGGGCGCGGGGCCGCTATTTGTCAGACGTGTTCGTTCCCCCGCGGCTTGCTGACCGCAGGCTGCTCTCTGACCCCCCCCCCCTTCCCCCCTCCCTCTTACTTCCATTCTCCCCTTCCCCCCTCTCCCCGCCCGCTCCTGCGCCACTCCTCTCCTCGCCACGGCTCGTCAATAGACGTTTTTCAATAACCTCTTTCACACATGAGCTGAATGTTAATTACAGTGTTACCTGCGCCGCCCCTCCAGCGCCGCGCGCCGCGCCGGCTGGGTGAGGTCCCTGCGCTTCTCGGTCCTCAGGGTGCAACAAACAAGGGAACGACACAGCTCGCTTTATAAGTTTTCGCTGCGACTATTTTCCCAAATCATTTCAGATGCTTCTGAAACGTTGACTGGCGGAAAAAGAATGTTTGCTTATGAAATAACATTGAGAACCGTTCTCAGTGTCTCGCACCGCGGGGCCAGTCACTCTTTTAATCATGCGTACAAAATGTCTCTATTTCTATTTTTTTTGTAAGAAACCTTGATACTTTACATCGCTTTCGAAAGAAATTGAAGATTACCAGAGCTATTGAGTAATGCAATTATTGTCATAAACAGACTAAAAACACTAAAATATTTCAGCTCGAAAAGTGATTTTGTTGCGAATAATCCACTGTAATCAATTTTATATTGTAGTCCTGTGTGAGTGACCCGTCTCGCACACGCGCCCCTGTGAGGACGCTGCTGCTTCCATATCTTTCGAAATGGCCACTTGAAAGTTACGCTCGCAGCAGCTTATGATGTGTTGCCTCACGCGATGGCCGCTATGGTGCAGCTAAAAATCTGAAAAGCTGTTCGATAGCATCGGAATAGAGCGGTTTCGTCGGCTAAACAAATATATAAAGTTTAACGATTCCGAGCTGCCGTCAGAAATGTCGGGGAAGTTTATGTTCCCAGGGAATGATGAGTTAACTACATTAAAGCGAGGCCCAGCTCCTGGGATCCAAGGCATCCTTCACAGTGGACGGCTGCAGGGAAGTGGAACAGAACAGTACCCTTGTCAGTACCCCGTGCAATGTATCCGTGGGGCTATAGAGTAATGGCCCTTTTTTGGGCCACAGGTCCTAATTCGAGCCACCCCCTTTAAATTTCTTGTAGGCTACTTCAGGTCCTAGGCGACAAATAAATAAAACAGTTGACAATGTGAACTATTAAGTTCCCGTGTCGTTTAGAACCGAGAAATGCCTGCAACTGATTTACTCGAATTACACTGTAAAAATTTTAGTCATCAGTTTGACAATAATCCCATATGGCTAATTATTTTTACAGAAATTTCATCATAGCCGCTTGATGACAATGTCATTACGCACATACTTTTGCATAGCAGTTTGGAACCTGTGTGATGAATAACTCATCACAAGTGACGAACTTGCTGTCGGACTGACTAGGATTTGTCGTCATTTTTGTCGGATGAAAAACTCACCAGGATATTTGTCGTCAAAGTGACACAAAATTTTCACTGTGTAGGGTCAGTGGCCCAAAACTAGTATGATGTCTACTCTTTTGAACAGAGTGCAAGTCATAAACTCATGTGTTGACCCTGCAGTGCAGAGTGTACTTTTCTAAAGTGAGCTTCTGACTGTTCTCTTTTGGAGTGCACTTACTTTTGTTTTTTCCAGTGATCGGCTGGCCTGGCCATTGATGGAGGGCACTGATGCGCTCGCTCGCGGCCAGCTCCACATTGCCACTTCGTTAGTGTCACGAGGTGGAGAAATTAGTTCGCATGAAGGAAACCTCTTCGGGTGTCGAAAAGCCAAATCCTGATGAACGGCTGGCCATTTATTTTAATGCGCGCCGTTTGTTTGGCGGCTGCTTGTGCATTCCTTGATACGGCTAATGACGTGCAGAGGGCGGGGGGGGGGGGGGGGGGGGGGGTGCCGCGACCAGGGGCGGGTCCGGAGGAGGACGACACGTCGCTCTGTCATCGCCAAACGAACCGATAGAGAATACCCCACGCTCATCAGAACGTCTAAGACACACCGAAATAAGCATTTCTTTGCCCGTGTCAACTTTGCGACTTTGCCTAGCTTGAACTGTTTGGAAAGCGGAACCCATTGCCACTGGCCATGCGAGCGAACCATATGGCGGGTGCGTTCTGTGGCGGCTATTTTCAATTCTCTTGGCGATGATGACACTACCGACTGTGCTTTCATATCCGAACACACTCCGATGCGCTGTGAATGCGTCAGAGATGTATTCGCCCAGTTTCAAACTGCACTCGATCGTTTTCTCCACGGGGCAATGTAGACGCGGCGACCCAGGTTAGAAAAAAACCCATGTGTGCAAAATTTAGGAATTTTTGTTAGAAATATTGATCTTTTCGCTTTTCAAAGACACTGAACACTTAACGGGAGTTCCTCAGTACTGTAATTATCATAAGACAGTCTACAAAAACTAAATAAAAAGTCAGCTTAGTTGCTGATTTTTTTAAACCTGTAATCCGATGTTATCAATGTAATCCTGTGTACTTTTTATTTTGGTCGAGTGACTGACCTCTCGGCCACTCGGCTGTGATCTGCTGGCCGGCCCGGCCGTCTGCTGCGTGAGGACGGGACGTATACGGGACGTCGACAACACTGTGATCGTTTCGTCAAAGAGACTCGCTGGAATAATGTCCAGCCAGCACGACACGCACAGGGGCCCAACTAATTCTCCACATACCGTACAATTGGAGCACCTGGCCCGTCCCCTCCGGCCAACCCATGCCTGTCCTTAAGACTACTCTGTCCCAGAGGACAGGAAAGGGGGGGGGGGGAGCACCGGACTAGGGGCATTTATCAGCACTTCCCGGGAATTAGTCATCGCCCTCGTGGACCACGCAGTCCGCGCAGTCCGACACGCGGTGAGGTTAGGCGGCCCGTGTGAGTGTGCCACTGGGCCGAACGGGCGACTGGAGCCGATCGATAAGGACGATACAACTCAACCTCAGGCCGGTGTTGTCTGGATCTGGAAATCTACCTTGTTATGATAGTCACTTTCGGAAAGGGCAATGAGTATCGCAAAGAAAAATGGCAGTTAGTTGAATTGATCTTTTTGAATGAATGTCGAAAAAGGTCGCACTCTCAGCCCCTAATTGACTTTTTGCAAGTAGCTCCCAAAGTTTTTTTAAACATTAGTAATACTTAGTAATTACTAAGTACTAACAAATAATTTACTAAGTATAAAGAACTTTTCGCTGACATGACGTACAAAAACCTTACTTCGGAAATAAAGTTCGTTATACTTAGTAAATTCTTTGTAAGTATACTTAGTAATTACTAAGTATTACTAATGTTTTTAAAAAAATTGTGAAGCTGTTAGAAAAAGTCAATAATTGGCTGAGAGTGCAACAAAAACTGTACATGAATCTTTGAAACTGTTATAAAAAACAACCTCACCCTGCAGTGAAATTTTGGCACTTCAGCACCGGTACCTCACTCGAACAGCAGATTCATCGCAGTAATGGACGTTTGAATACAATGCAGGATTACAACATTCGGGAGGTTATTTACCGGACAGAAGGACATGGACTGTCTTGCGGTCGACAGAAGGCCGGTTACGGTCTGCCCTGGCTGCACAAGACAGTGACAGTCTGGTCCGAGAGAAACGTATCCGATCTGACGCCCCGTGCCGCTCTGCAGGCACCGCGAACCAGTGTCGACTGTGCCGCGCTTCCTGGAACCGACCGGTGACTAGCCGTCCCTAAATGTGTCCGCTCCGAGGATATCGAACCGAAAGACACGAGATCCATCCTCCAAGCTGACGTGTCGATCCCTGCGGCCCGGCCCGGCTCGGCCCGGCCGAGGTAGCGTGGCTTTTTGAGTGGAGTGTACGGAAGCAAGAAAAGCCAGCGAACCTGTCTGAGCCAACAAAGATGGAACAGCCGCTGCAGCAGCCGAATGTCACTCACCGGCCCGGCCCAGGGCAGGAGTCCAGATCAGGGGCCGGCCGGTCCAGCGCAGCATCCCAGTGGTCTGTATGTGCTCCCGCCGTCCCGTCCCGTCCCGTCCCGCCCAGGCTCCCAAAGTGGTTGCAATACGGACCGGGATAATGTGTGTGCGGCACGAGACTGGTGAGCGAAAGGCCTCAAACCGGGGTAGACTCCTAAAATTACTGAATTTAATGACAAAAATTCTAAAAATCATTGATTTATCACTGATTAATGTACCCATGTTAGGGCTTATATTTTGACCAAAATTAAAACAAAGAAAAAAAGGAAAATAAATTGAATATTTGCGATCTCAAGGCACATTTTTCATCGTGCACGCAATAGGTCATCCTGCCAATCTTATTTATGTAGAGGAACTCTCTCGTCAGCAGGCGCAGTAGCGCAAGACCACTAGTTATGACCTTTCGCGCTTTAATCGTCCTGCGCTTTGCAGAGCAGTGATGATGGGCGCCTGTGAAACGCAGGGTAGGCACCCCGCTAAGCGCCAGAGTATTGGGTGGGACGCCTGTGAGGCACAGAGTAGGCAACACGCCGAGCCTTTTTTTCCGCGGTCGTGTCGTGTGCCCACATTCGTCTTCTTAAACTGCTTCGAACGGTGTATACTATGGGGCCTCAGCCGGAAATTGACCTTTAGTTCGCAGCTGCTTTCGCAATCTCAAATGAATCGTCAATATGCTTTGCAGTTAAGGCCGAGAATGGAGGTAAAGAGGCGCAAAGTCGGAAAACGCTGTGCACATTTTCGTCTCGGCTCCTCAAATTGCTCGTCTCGTCACCATGACCTCCGTACCCAGCTGAACCCTCACCTCGTGCCTCGTGCGTCGTGCCTCCTGCGTCGTTCCTCGTGCGTCGTGCCTCGTACCTCATGCCTCGTTGCCTCGTGCGTCGTGCCTCGTGCTTCGTTCGTCGTGCCTCGTGCCTCGTGCCTCGTGCCTCGTACCTCATGCCTCGTTGCCTCGTGCCTCGTGCGTCGTGCCTCGTACCTCATGCCTCGTTGCCTCGTGCCTCGTGCCTCGTACCTCGTGCCTCTTGGATATGGCAGCAGTATTCCACCACTGCCCTTCGGCTAGTGCACTCTCAGCCTGTTCAGATCCCTGCATTAGAAAGTGCGTAACAACGTTTCACGCAAACATGTATATCAGCCACGTGTAACTGTGTGTGACGCTTTGGAGTGGACAGTCGAAGCTCCAGAAACCGTAGGCTGACGTGCCTGGATCCGCGCCTGGCTCGGCCCTCGGCCCAGCCCGGCCGCCCGAGGACGCCCGCTCTCGCCAAACCGAACATAACGCCCCGGACAATGCGTGTCCAGTCCAGTCCAGCCGGCGAGGGAGACCGCAGACAGGCGGCTCTTCCGAGAAAATGGAAAATACATCTATAGGCCCCTCCGCGACCATAACCAATCGTACTCTATTTTATTTGTTTACTTTTGACGACTGCGCTTTCTTTCGGACGGGGCTGTTCACCCGTTGCTGTCCGGGCTTGGAGGGGCGGGGCGTGGCGGGGCAGGGCGGAGCGGCTAGACACCCATCTGCGGCCAGACGCTGTCAGGTCATGTCGAACGATGCCCCGTACTGTGACTGTCTCCGACAAAAAAAAAATCGCAACAAGCTAGAGTAAAGTTCCGATCGTGTTTAGTTTGATACGACAGCGAGCTGCCGAAATACTGATCGGCAGAATAAATTTAGCGGTTCACTACCGAAAGGTTCACTTAACCTTCGTACGCGCGCGCGATCATTATCACTCATTTATAAGAGTGATAAAAATTATAGCATAGATTGTGTCTTTTTTGTATTTTTGGAATAATTATGGGGGGACTGATACATATTATAACATTTATTCAGTGCGATCACTTACTAGTATCTCTCCTGCCATTGTTTTTCTCAAAAGTGCTTACATATGACAGATATGTTTAAAATTATCACTTCGTGAAAGTATGATCTCAATCTCAATAACCAGTGTTGTAAAATTTTACTTATCTCCTTCGCTGTATTGTACAGTTAGCCTTAGCAATGTATACATAAAGTGGAGTCCAATGTGCCCTGCAAATATCGCTCTGCATTCCACTTCGCCGCACTGCGTTGATCTCCCTCTGGTCTTCGCTTGTCCATTACGTGTTCCTTCCCGCCTACCGGCAATGAGATGAAGTTCTACTTTGAAACGGTATGTGATACGCAAAATAAACATGCGAAATCAATATGTGCCCCTTCCCTGCTGCCAGCCTCGATATCCAATAAGGCTATTAACACTGAGGCGACCACAAGGGACCCGGGGCGGGGCGGGGCGGGGCGGGGCGGGGCGGGGCGGGGCGGGGCGGGACAGAGCGAGGCTCACCGCAGACACTCGATCCGTCACTATCACACAGCAAACATACAACCTTATAACTTAAATATTGCAGAATGCGTTCACGGATTATCACCTCCACGTTTCTGGGTCATTTCCAGACTGTTGAATCCATTGAAGCCCTAAAACGCTAGACTTTACCTATGTCGTGGAACCTAAGTATTAGGTTAGGTTAGATCCTGACGTTTTCCTGAAAAATCCTTCACTTAAACGTAGATTTTCCCTGACTTTTGCAAACATTGCATTGAACCGCAAATTTATGTGTAGAGGTAGAAAACAAAAACTAGGTACTACCGAAATCCTTGACGTTCGGGGGGTAAAACGCATGAAATCTGAACTCCAACCGGGTGGGACGGGGCGCGGCGGAAGCGC
>CABIKL010004079.1:0-10167 GCA_902196195.1 Aptinothrips rufus | reverse complement strand
GGCTTGCGAGATGTATGTTGCACTGGAAATACACGATTTCTCGTGCACCGACGAGTTGTCACGACGAAAATTACCGTCGTTTCCGAGCCTTTGATGTAAATCCACGAATGTGATACGCTTACCCCCACCGCTCCACCACGACCGTTACAAGTTACTTCTTGGAGCAGTCCGACTATACTTCGAAATGAAATTGAGAAGAATGGTAAACGGCAGTTGGGGATTGGTTGGGTTAGAGCGGCATTTCACTCAAGTCTCTGCTACACTTAGGCTTAATACGAGGTTTCGCGCGCATGAAGAGTGACAAACGTGCTGTCGCACTTCCTAAAAGCGGTTACTCTTCCTCCTTCCGTACTTGGCATTAAGACGAACTCAAGTTCACTTGAAGCACTTGAAGCCCATCGGACGCGAGATATACGTATGGGCGGTATGAGCCCATCACTTAACGGGAGGAGAAAATGAACAAAGTCACGACAAGTAACGCGTGGTGGAGTCTTGGCCGAATCTTTTCCCCCTGCCTCTTTCTCCCGTTTCTTCTTTGCTCTCCCAGTCATAAATTTTAATCGGCATAGATTTCGACATATCATCAACATTCCTCCTAGGGCTGTCCAGAGACCTCTAAATCTAGCGGTGCCGGAACCGAAAGGCATACTTAAGTAACTTTGGCGAAATAAAGTGAATTGCACAAAATACATCGAGCCGCACAGCTGCTTGCCAAAATAGCGTTTAAAGACCTTGTAAACTTCGACGTCGATCCAACGTCTACGAGACATGTTCTCGATTCCAGGCAGAGCAGGGTCAATTGACATCACGATGATTCCCAGGGGAAGGGCGTGGGGTGGGGGTGGGTGGGGGGGGGGGGGGGGGGGGGGGGGGGTAACACCTTGACCTTCCTTGACGTCCGGGCGATCACTGTCTGGGATATCCAATATACAATGGAAGCAAGGTTGAAATTTTAGGCCGTCGGAGCCAAGTAGCGCGAATTAAAAATAAACAATCGACAAGCCGTCGATTCGAAGTCGATCGTAGCGATGTTTGTTACTTAGTTAATACGATCGATGTTTTTGGAGTCAAATTGACGTAGTCTCAATGCGACTCGCCGACAAACCATCCGAATTCTAATCTCAAACTTGACGATGGATCATTTCTGACTGGAACGCTGGGACGAAAATGTCGCGCCGCTCAAATCGCGACATAGACGTAAATTTCGGGCTACGGGGTGTCGCCGCTGAGCCATTAACCATCACCCAAAGGCTATCCTTCGACCACTCCCAATGAGATTGTCATCGGACTCATCTTTCATGGTAGTGCAAACCTGGGTCCGGTTAGCCCTACCGTACCCTGCCTGTGGGCCTTCCCTCCCCGAGCTTGTTAGCCTGACGGCTGACTTTGTCCTTGAACACATATGTCTTGAACACATATGTCCCTGCTCGACACACACACAGTCCGTACATACAACAAAAACTAACATACCCGCTGTTGCTGCTCATGCGATACCCGTCATATTGGTTTTGCCAGAACTGCACCCACTGTTGCTCCGGTGCGTTTTCCCGCTTTTCCGGCGTGCCCCGCTACCGGTACCCTCCGTGGTCGTGTCTTTTCCTTCTGAACGTCCCTGATTCTTACGGACACACTTCGCGCGATATTGACGAGCGGTTCCTCTAAACCGGATGACACGCCATAAAACTTCTACTTTTTAAAATCATTTTTATTGCAAGAAAGTGAGGAAAACTTGCGTCATTGTCCGTAACAGGTGGTTTTGTATGCTGGAGTTGGCAATGCCTCTCAGCGCCAGTCTTTTGTCCATGGTGTGTTGTTGTTCTGCTAGGTTCTGCATTTTTGGTTATGATGTCATATGTTTGTTAGCAGGTCACCTAATTTATTGGGTCTGAGAAGCGCCGTTAAGACCATGTTCTCAGGAAAAGGAGGTAATGTCTTTGAATTTTGATATTTTAATTTTCTTGGGCTCCATGGCCGTGCTTTAAAGGCCTTCATCCTTTTCTTTTCCCTTGTGTTTTGTAAAGCATGTGACACAATTTGACACCTGGAAATCTAATTTCAATAAGATCTCAGGATGATTTTAAATTTATCGAATCTGCATTGTCTATGATTTTGAGGAGTAACAGTATTAACACAGCCATGTAGTCCAAGAAATTTGTATAGCGGTGTCATATTTTTGTTTTGATATAAGTGTCCACTGAAACATAGTAATCGATTAACTTTTATTCTTAACAGACTGTCTCTTATCCAAAGTGTCATCGCCATCTTCACCTATGGCCCAGTCAGATTTTGTCCATGAGAGGGAAGGGGACCTTTTCCGAGCTTCTCGATCTACGTCCCTAGCTCACTGTGTCAGTTCTGACCTAAGAATGGGAAAGGGTATTGCAGTTTATTTCAAGTAAGTTCAAAGGAAACCAATTATTTCTTGTGGTACTCTATCTCTTGGAGAAATGATTTCAGTCAGTTCTATTGCATTTCCTTAGTTTGAGTGTTATAGAATCAGTCCATTGCTTAACAGACCGCAGTTCTATCTATTTCTTAAATAGATTTTATCTTTGAAAACAAGCGTATTGTGTACTCATCAAACATCCTAGTTCTCATCCGTTTTCATGTCAAAATGTTAAAATTTTACTGAAATTAGAGTTTATATTAGAAGTTTGTACTATTTGTAGTCTCATCTACATTTGTTTCCCATACTGCTGGTATATTTTTCTATTTTGTTGCAGGAAGAAATTTGGTCAAGTTGAAGAACTAAAGCGTCAGAGGAAATGTGTTGGTGAAGTTGCATACATAAAAGATGGATCAAGGTATATTTTTTATCTTGTGACCAAAAAAAACTGTTATGATAAACCCACAGAGCTTACATTGCGCCACTCTCTTCTTGATATGAAAGCTAGATGCAAGGAATTTGGTGTGAAAAGTCTAGCTATGCCTCGAATTGGTTGTGGCTTGGATGGACTCAAGTGGCCAGCAGTTTTTGGAATGCTTTGTGAAATATTTTCTGATGTAGGCATCGAAATTACTGTCTACAGCATTCCTGACAGAAAATATGGATCACCCATGTCACCACGCTGCCTACAAAAGTCACTTACTTTCAATGATTTTACAATGACCAAATCACCACTTGTCCAATATAAACCCACAAATCAAAAGGCTCTCTGTGATATTGCTGAAGAAGGAAGCCCCAAACTGTTATATCTCAAGAAGTACTCCAATTTCTCTGAAGAAGAATCACCCAATTTATTTGCGGGCAGGAAGTATTCAGAATTTTCTGAAAAGAGAAGTGGACCTTCAAATGAGGAGAGGAATAAGCATTACTCAGTTTCACCTGATGCAAGGATTGAAAATGTGAGTGCGTTAGAAAGGAGCATGTGTTCTAGTCTCTCTGGAAATGAAAACGAAACGCCCAAGGCATTGAAGAGCAAATATTCATTCATTCCTGGAGAAGAAATTAAAGCACTGAGAGCTGCAAAGAGAGAGGACCATTCTGATTATTCTCGAGAGACCACAGAAACCCCCCAAAAGAAGGAGAGAACCGAACGAGAAACTATCAGGTCATTGAAGAGCAGGCATTCATGCATTTCTGAAGAAGAAATTAAAACACTAATAGCTGGGAAGAGAGAGGCTAATTCTGATCTTTCCAGTGACAGAACAGAATCTCCTAAGAAGAGAGAAAAAACAGAAACACCCAAGAAGGACGATAATAAGAATGTTTCTGATTATGTAGAAAAGACAGCAGAAAGACAAACTGGGAAGAAGAATAAAAATCACTCTTATATCTCTGATGATGAGAAAAGAGTATCCGGAAAAAGAAAGAAGAGTGATAGTTATTTCACATACTCTAAAGATGAGAAAATAACCCGGACGAGGAAGAAAACTTTGAATGATTCTGATGAATCTGAAGAGGAGGAGTCTTTGTCTCGAAAAAGGAAAAAGAGCAAGAGTTATTCTGAAGCTTCTATTGAGGAAACAGAAAAACCTCAGAGGAAAAAGCACAAAAAGCATTCTGATGACTTTGGAGAGGAATCAGACTCGGACACACTAAAGAAGAAAAAGCATAAGAAGAAACATTCCAAATCCTCTAAAGAAGACAGACGCAAGAAGAAAAAATCCAAGAATCAGACTGTTTCCTCTGAGGAAGAAGAAATTTCAAAAAAAAGAAAGAAGGATAAGAAGAAATCCATAAAAAAATATCTCCTTTCGCTACCTCGTGCTTTGTCAAGGTTTAAATTAGGTTTGTTTTCAAATGATTTATTAGATAAGAGAAATGAAGAATGCAGTGAAAGTGCAAATGCTGAAGGGGAACCGAAAAGATCATCTGACAAAGAGTACTTTGGAACCCCCACAATTGACCATCCCAATAAAAGCCATCAATCTGAGGAGAGACTTTTTAGAAGTTCCTCTGCACATGTTAAAAAGGATAAGTCGGTTCTTCCATGCCCTGAACTCAAACATGAAATATCAGTTGAGTCTCATCAGTCATCTCTGTCTCTGAAAGACTTAAAATCATCTCAAATCAAAGTAAAAAGGAAATTTTCAACAAGTGCAATTGTTAATATTCCTAAAGAAGAAGAAGATTATCAAGTTTCAGAGTCGCCTCCTCAGGTGAAGAACATCAGTCAACAGGCTCACAGGAGGTTTAGAAATGAAAAGGACATTTTAACAGAAAGGAAACCATTTTCTAAAACTTCTGGAATTGAAGACTCTAGTTATTTGGAACGAACTCTCAGCTCAAAGTTTGAAATTTTGTCTGAGAGTCACAAAACCATTGCCAACCAGACACCTGAAGTGTCATCAAGTGAGTCTCTCAGTGATGAAGATTATTTGCCTGCACATAATTTTCTGGTCAGAACCAAACCAAGTGTCAGAATTGAAGAGGAAAGCTGTTTCGTCTCACGAAGGCCTGGTAGATCACAAGAGAGTTCTGTGAAAAATGATAATGTTGATTCATCTCAACAGTTTTCGAAGGATTGCAGCTCCTCTAATTCCTTACGCAAGAAAGGTCTTTCAGAAATTCTCAAAAGAAGATTAGGGGCTCCCGTGAATGACACAACCATTGCAGAACCAAAATATGATAAATCTGTGAGCAAACAGGGAAGAAATTCTATTGCATATCCTGTTTTAAACATCAGTAAAAAAGTGTGTAGGTCACCATGCATTCCTGTCAGCAGCATGTACAGTGACAAAGAGAAAGCACCTGTTTGTGTAAAAGACAGACTGTCTTTTGGTTTAAGACTGAAGTGAGGCAATTTTTTTAGTATTTTGCTGTAATGCAGAGTTGAATTTAATTCATCATTCAAATATACAATCATGAAATCTGTTATAACTTTTATTCTGTTTATGTCATGTCTTGTTAAATATGGTATATTTAATTGAGTTGAAACTTGAGTATCTTCCCAATCGTACCTTACCCTGGAAGGTATGATTTTATATTTGACTTCAATAAACTTTTGAATGTAAGGAATTGTCCGTTTTTATGATTTGACATGCATAACTCATCATCTTCCAATAATAGTGGGTAAATCATTATGAAATAATTGCTGAAAACTATAGTTCCACAATGACAGAATTGATTTTATTTTCCTTCATAAATAAATGCTAAAGAGAATAGGGGAATCATTTTCAAAAAGTACACATGAGAATTAGTACAATTTTAAGTGTCCTGTCACTTCATCAATTGCATCAGCTGGTCCCGGTCCCACTCCTAGGACTGTTCTGGATCCTGGGGATATTTGGGTACGTCCTGCATCTTTGATAATACTTGTTATGAGTTTCAGCTCCTTGCTCTGTTTCGCCAACCTCAGCATCTCCGCCTGAAATTTAGATCAATGTCAGCAAAGGGAACCATTTTGTAATCAGACATTTGTCACATCCTGATTTAAAGTTACCTCACTGTCGCATTTGACAACTATTTTTGGTTGACCATTCATTTCCCACTCTCGCAAAGTTTTCGGCTTTTTCGCTTTGGCCTGTTGATAGGCTTGAACAGCAGCGTGCGCACACTGACAAAACATAGAAAATCACTTTATTATCAAGTTGGGGAGTGAAATACTAACACTAATAAGAGGCAGGATATTTACTTGAGCCGCTGCTTTTCCCTTGCCCATTTTGAGATCAGTGCGCACAACTAAAATGAGTTTAATATCATCACTAACTTTTCCCTCATCTTCTGGGGAAAGCTGGAAAAATAGAGAAAACAATTTTGATTAGAAAGTAAAGTAGCAGTCGCACATGACATATAAACAAAAGGAAACTTCTGGATATTACCTCAACTGGAGAATCAGATTCATTCTCGTCTTTGCATTTTCGTAACTTCCGAGACATAATAACAATTCCTAAGAGGATTCCCAGGCCAAGGCCGGACACGAATTGCACGCTTGAGAACATTGCCACGAAGTTGGTTGATAAAGCGTAGAGGTATGCTTCGCTCATCATAACGAAGTCAGCTGCTAAACAACATCATTTTCCTATGCAACAGACACCGGTTTGTAGGTTAGGACGCAGGACGCTGTGGGGGAACTCCCAGTTTAGTCAACTGTCACATATTAGCAATGCAATAAAAGGCGAAGGGATTTGTCGCGATGGAGGACTATCCGAGCACGTTGCAAAAAATGTTTTTTTTCTTCTTTTTTTTCATTTTATCGAGAGGTACTTTTGTCTTCTAAATTTAGCCTTTATGTTAACATATTTTCCCCTGTATTGGTGGTATGTGGTATGCTTGACTTATAAGGGCGCTTAAAATCCGAATTAACAAAATTCAGCTTGAGAGTACAAGACAGTTAACTGTTGTGTGTGTGTGCAGATCTTTATGTAGAACTCTTTAGATATGATATTTCGCATTCAGGGACATGATATTTGTAGATGCTTCTCATTGTGGTTTCGCTATGGACTTTACAAGATTCGGTGATAGGGGAATCAAGGAAGGCAGGGAATGCCAGATGCGGACAGTTGGAGGAGAAACCGGGATAAATCTTCAAGACTTTGAGTGGGTGAAGAAAAAAAAATTCCATACATGTAGGTTTTATTTTTTGCAAAAATATTTATTTAAAAAAGAACAAACAAAAAAAACATACAACTATCACCCATAGCAAGTATCACATTTGATGGTTGTTCAAAGCTCAGGGTGTTGCCCATAACTTTCAGAATCAACAATATCTCATACCTCATACCTAATCTCGCACAGATTTACTCAGGAGGCCTAAAAAAAATCAGAAAAAGTTTCATTGCCAAGTGGGAAACCAAACTCCAACGGCGCATAACTAATAACTGGCCTCACGTATCACTCCAATGTCGCCGTCGATATCGAAAAATTATAGTTTTGTGTCGAAATCGAGGTGGAGAACAGGTCGTTTTAAAATCGAGTTTATCTCGATTTCGACCTTACAAACGGTCGGGTTTGGGCCACTGGTCCGTGATGCGCGAAAATGTATCACAGTCGCAACTTCCCGGAGGAGATATCGTGGAACATCTCCTTGGTGAGGGGCACGTACGACGGGCCGCTGCGCAGGTACAGTGGGTCGGAGACTACGGAGGGGTTGTAGCCCTGCAGCATAACACAGAGTTCACAGAGTATCTATCCCCACCGAAAAAAACAAAAGTGCAGTTACTAGATTTTTGAAAAGTAGTAAGTGCAGTCCCCGGTGATGCAGCCCAGTCAGAAATGCCGCCAGAAACGATATCGGAAAACTATCCAAATGGCTTCGATTTGCACCTTCCTATATATTCTCGACATCGTTTCGATATCCATACCGACGACATGGACGCAAAAAGGAAGGTTGAAAGGGACGGGGTTCCCCTCGAGTTTTTGTTTCACAATATGCAGATAAAATACATTTAATATCGCTATTCTTACTTCTTTCCGTAGCGTGACCTTGACGATCTTGAAGGTGCCAGTCTTCTCCACTCTCTTGGTCTTGCGGACGAACATTGGCCTCGCGTAGGAGGGCAGCAGCTGGTCCATGCCCTTGGCGAGGGCGCTCAGGTCCAGGGTGTCATCGGGGTCCGCGATAGTGGCCATGCCAGCACGACCTTCGGAACCCGCCACCTGCATGACATGAACCCGCGCTACACTCATCGCGCCAGAGACTTTCAATGCCAAACATTAGAAAGGATCGAGGGATGGATGCTTGGAGATAGTGGCGAGGTCATGTCAGCACGGCCCTCGTGACCCGCCCTCTGCTTAACATGAACTCTCGGTATTCTTACGGCAACCGTAGTGCGCGAATTCGTACACAATTGAGCACAAGTTCGTGCAGAGTGATGTACAAAACAGTACGCAAGGGAAATCTTTCACAGCTGTGTGATGCATAAACCAGTTCATAACTGTGCACAATATCGTACATAGTTGTGCACAAATTCCGAAATTGTACACAACTGTGCACGAATTTGGACTCATTTGTGCTCTTTTGGCTTTGTACAACGAGTTTCTACACAGATTGCGTAAAAAAAACAGTACGCAGCCCGGTAGAGTGTGTTTTTCACGACTCTAGAGTGCTAAAGCAGAAGTCCCACTTTGCTCTTCGTAATCAAATTTTGTAGAAATGCCTTACCTCCACTCCGTACACAGCAATATCCCGCTGCCCAACAGTGGTGCTAATGGCTGATTCCACCTCAGCTGTAGAAACATTTTCACCCTTCCATCTGTGGATAAGAATATTCGATTTAGTCGATGATGAAGGACCGGTTTATAATGAACAGAATGCATGCTGTAGGAAAGGTACCTGAAAGTGTCGCCAGTCCTGTCTCTGAAATAGATATATCCTAAGTCGTCCATCACGAGAATGTCACCTGAAATGCAACATAATTGCCATTTATTTCGGGTTTGTCTCATTGGGAGCTCGACTAAGAGGCGTTTGCAAACTTTTTTCGTCCATTTTTATGGGTGATCGCTTACCGGTGTTGAACCACTTATCGCCCTTTTCGTAGACGTCTCTGATAATTTTCTTCTCAGACGAAGCCTTGTCCAGGTAGCCGTGGAACTCTCGCGACGGGTCTGTGTCGCTTATGTAGCCCACAAGCATTCCGGGTTCATCTGCAAAAACCACCAAATAGATGGAATGTCAGTCCGAACGTTAAGCAGGAAAGCAATCACTCGACCGAGACACGTGTACACAGTGTTTTATGGGCTTTATTCGCACTGGAGTGGACAGGACTGGTAGACCTTAGTCAGACTTTCTTCGGACTTTGACCGGATTTAGTCGGACAGTGGTCGCACTTTGCTTGGGTTTCGGTCAAACTTTTGTTGGACGTTGTGCGAGCGTTGGACGGACTTCGGGCGGCGTTGTCTGGCTTTTTTCGGGGTGTTAGGACTGACCAAAGTCTGCTTTGGTCATGTTTTTACTTTGTTTGGATTTTTTTTCACATTTTAGCCGGATATCACGATTTTTGTACGCTGTGAATACACTGAAAAATCAAAAAGTGTACTTGAATACTTAAAAAAAAAAGGGTACTTGGGTTGTAACTTACTCGTGTAGAGGCAGGGTTTCTGTACACTTTTGTGTTTTCAGTATAGGATTGAAGGGAAGGACTGCGTCACTTACTGACTTCGCACCGCTGGCAGAGGCCATCGCTGCCTCTTATGATGTCTCCAGTTTCTTGATCCACCCTTATGAAGCCGATGGGATACCAGGACATTGGGAGGAACCTTGGCAAGAAGCCGACAGCTCCCAGGGTGTTGTCGACATTAACTGTGAGACAAGAGGAATGAAAGTCAGAGAGTGGACAAACTAACCACTGGGATGGAAGACATGGGGCCTTGCAACCGTATTCATATTATTGCCTCCAATACAGCTGTGGTGGTGGTGGTGCGAGATCAAGTCATTGTTGAAGCTGGAGAGTGATCGCGATTTCCACCTTTCATTGGTCTGTGTTCAAAATGTGTCCGATTTCTTTTATCGTCGGCGATTCTTTGACCATCCATTAGTCCGTCAGTTGGTCGATCAGTTTCCTCTGCCCAGCTCGGTCAGCCCGGAGGTTGGGCCCGCCCGAGGGGCAGCCATGTCGTGCTGGCTTGCCTACCTTGCCCCTGTGCAGCTGCTCCGTGCCCTGGTCCGCTGCGAGCGATGATTAAAGCCTCTTCCCCATAACTTTTACGGACGTGCCTGAGAGAATGAAGAGGAGAGTACACACTCTCTCTCTCTCTCTCTCTCTCTCTCTCTCTCTCTCTCTCTC
>CABIKL010004078.1:0-10171 GCA_902196195.1 Aptinothrips rufus | reverse complement strand
TCAACCTTTTCGGCTCTTCCAACTTATTCCACGGCCTCCCCCCGATCTGAGGACTAACTTCGAGCTTCTACTGTACTTCAGTCGGAAGAATTTTAAAGTTTCAATACCAAAGTTCAATGAAATCGGGCGAAGATTGGAGAAGATTCGTGGAAACAGAGTTTGACACGGCTTTAATGCAGAAATCCTTCAAAACGCGTGACAAAGCCCCCTTAAACTCGTTCCTGACTCCGCGACTGCAACTGGCGCCACAATAAGCGGTGCCGTTGTCGTTGGTAAACAACTCCCATTCCGAACTCCATATCTCGGAGCTGAGCTAAAGCACTCCCCTACTCGGTGCCCATTTCTAGCCGAGGTACTAATACCGGAAGCGCAGTATTGTCCCAACTGGAGCTGCCGTGGCTTCCGGCTCGTTATGATGTCGCCGAACTAACGTGTGCCTACGTCCGCCCCGCCCCGCCCCGCCCCACCGCACCCCATTATCCGGTGTTCGGTGGCGCCGAGGGAAAGCTCAGGAGGTGCTGGAGAGGTGGAGAGCACACCTTGTCACGTGACCTCACCGCTCCTCACTGGCCGGGACCGCGCACGGTCCGCTGTGACGTATCGAATATTCACAGAAAAACCAAAACCCAGAATATGGGGCAACTAAACCCAGAAAACCGAGGTTAAAAAAAATATTTTTTCGAACTGATTTTGAGACGTGTTGCAAAATGATCAGGAAGCTTCGAAACGCGTTTTGAAATAGGTCTCAAAATCACCTCCAAAAATATATTTTTTTATCCTTGGCTTCTGGGCTGGGTTGTCCAAGATTCTGGGTTTGGGTTTTTCTGTGTTGACAAGCAAGGCACACTATCGATGCGGAAGTTCCGAATACCGGCGAAGGGGAGGCTACGGTGTGGCTAGCTGCGTCTCTCTCTCTCTCCCACGCGCTGCACTGGTCGGCGCAGTGACAACGCCCGCACCCCGCCCCGCCCCGCCTCGCCGCAATTAGCCGCCGCTTCTGACAGTTTCCACGCCGGTAACGCGCCCTTTGCGTGGGCCGGGCCCTGGGCCGGGCCCTATCCTATCGGCCCTTCAACCCCAGCCCCTTTGACTACCGGGCGAGCTGCCGAGGTAAAGCCCTAGCGTGCCGCGTAACTAGTTCACTCGGCGCGGCCTACAGCGAGGCTACAGCCCAGAGAGCCGGTAGGGAGAGAAGAGTCATCACCACGTGTGCATGGGGCTTCACTCTCTTCATGGACACCCTTCATCACTACAAGTACAGAGGAGTCCCTTTTGGTTTTTCAAGAACGCGCGAGCGGCGCCCGACTAGCTCCGCCATGGCGCAAAACTTGAATAATTATCGGCCCACAGAACTGGGGCAGTCGCAAGCGATGAGGACGGCTCACTCCGATGGAGCCTCTCTGATGGCGCGCCGCGACTCCAACACGGCCGCACCGGGCCGCACCGGGCCGCACCGCGATCACGGGGCGCGAGGAGCAGGCAGTTATATCTCGAAGCACTCCGAGGGATATGGGCTGCCGCTCGTGAAAGCCCCGCCACGCTACGCCACGCCACGGGCCTGGCACAACGCCCTGTCATTTTAACGCTACAGCCATCAACGCCCCGCCCTGCTGAAAGATGCAAGACTGTTCACTTCAAAGTGGCAGGTTCATTCTTTTCACGTCTCAACAAAACAACGTCAGCGCGGCAGGCGGCTCGGCTGTGTCACACTATTCCCTCCCTAGGATGTTTGGTTTCTTGCACTGTACACCAATTTCGTAACTTTACGAACTATACTGTTTCGCACGCTTTCTACAGTATACTTGTTTACAAATTTGTCGTCACTTGAAGACGAATTCTGGGACGCACATTTTGTGCGACATATTTGACGATTCTTTCGTCGAAATGACGACACATTCGGCATTAAGTTTTCGTAAAACGTTCTTTTCCTTTGAAACTTAGCATGACGAAATTATTCATCAACTGACGAAATACATTAGAAGCCAAATGACGCAAATTTTGAAAATGCCTCAAGACCATATATTATTTGTTTAAAAAAAATCATCCAAAAATCTCATGGGGGCTGTTATAGTCACTAAAGCATCGTTGGTAGATGTTAGTAGAGCAATACTCATGAGGGTTGTTTCTAGCGGTCGGTCCAAAGTGACTGACTATGTGCCACTATGTAGCAGCATGCCCAGTACGGGCTGCTATGACTCTGAAATACAGTGTTGCAGGGATGGCAAAGGGAAGGGATGCATGATTTTGGTGCAGTAAAGCACACCCCTACACGCCTACTTCCAGATCAGACGTCGGAAACCATAATGGGGATGCACTGAGTTTGATAGTAACTGCGACTGTTACTCTAACCAGGGCATTAAAACTTTGTAAGCTGGTAGGAGCCGGGCGGGGCGGCACACAGGAGAGTTATATCGATCGGCAAGCACCTTGTGCTGCACTCCTCACCCCACCTGGTGCGGGTATTAGAAACGCTCTAAACGACTTGTAACGCGAGATATCTCTTTAATGCGGTAGTAATAACGACAGACTTTGGAGTCGGGCTTTATATTTTGTGCGTCAGCATGCTAAGACGGCGACGCGGCTGTGGTTATACGTGAAAACTTTACCAAGTCTTTAGCCCCCTATTTGCCCTCATCTACTTCCATCTCCTGGTGCGGCTATAGCCTTAGAACGCGAAAGCTTTAGTGAGTAGTTCTTGGGTCAGTGGGAAGAAAAGGGAAGAGGAGAGAAACCTATACTCTGTGAAGTCAGGTGTATGTAATTAATGCACTTGAACTCGCAGAGTATTTATCTAGATACACTCACGGCTCTCGATTATGTAAGCTCATGAACACTTTTTCTTATTTGATACATTTCTGCCATTGCCTTTCTCGAGACTAAACGCGGGCAGGATAGGGGATGGAACCACCCCCACGCTAATGGGCTCGATACGCAACCAAAGGAGCAAGGAATGAATGCCTCCTTCCCGTATCTAAAGGCTTTAGTCGTACCGAGCAGAGCATTAGAGAGGCAAAGAGTTGGAGGGAGGGTGGAGGGTGTGCGACCGCCTTCCGGGGGTTGATTCCTTTCATACCCTTGCGACCCAGACCCGTTCGGAACATTGGTGCTATCCTAATGAGAGAAGGAGTTTTAGCGAACTGCGGGTGCTTGAATACGTTCTGATATGGAATCGTTTCGTTGGTTGGTTGAAAGTTGAAGCACTCTCAAGGATCCGCTCAGAAGATATCGGATGATGTCCGCTTGCTTTCAACCCTGGCATCGAACAAACTAATTCCTCTAGCAGAGCAGAGCACAGCAGTGCAGTGCAATGCTGCAGGGCAGCTAGGCCAGGGCAGTACGCTCTACAAGCCTGCATTGCGCAGCGCACGAAACATAACGAGGACCCTCAACTACATCTTGTTAGGCGGAGCACCGCGCCGCGCCGCGCCGTGCCGCGCCGCGCCTTGCAGACTACCCAGCGAGTTGCCCTGCGGCCAAGGGAAAAACAACAAATGTCAAGAGAGCATGGAAAATATGCCTAGCCGTGAAACTTTTATGAAAACGATCATCCAACGTGTTCTTGTCATCATTATTTCAGTTATGATAAATTTGTATTGATAGAACTACCACAAACGAACAACCTCGTAGTTCGCGCCCAGTCGAAAAACAACGTTAATGTCCTGACTATTCCAAACCATCCCAATTTTTCTGACGTTTTCCTGATTTACCGTATGTGTACCCCTGCTCATGCTAGCCCGATCGCTCATAAGCTGAGGCCCTGAGGCCAGAGGAAGAGGTCGGGTTCCTTGGCTGGTCGCGTCCTATTGGAACACATATACAAAGACGACCTAAAACAATATCGTCGAGACGAACCTACCCGTTCTAACGGCGTGTCGACAGCTAGAGGGCTGCGCCTTTGATTTTCGCTCCGCTTGCCTCTTTTCCTCCCTCCAGCTGTCAAGGCCCTTGTTGTTTCCTCGCCACGCCCGCGTGTGTGGGGAGGAGAGGGATGGCAATATCTCTCCCTCTCGCCGCATAACACAGCAAACAAACCATCGCGCGCCTCGGAGGCCACCAGCCGCAAACCACCCCCTGCAACCCACACACCGAACCCCTCCCAATCCTCGACTCTAGGAACTGCAAGATATTTCTCGCGGGACTAGTTCGGATGGAGTTCCCTAGCCACTAGAACGCGCCTCGCCTGGCCAGGGCCTGGCCTGCTCGGCAGAGCCAGGCAGAGCAGAGCCTAGATTACCTAAGCAGAGCCAAGGCTGTGGGCGGAACAGAGCTCTGTCCATTTGTTTCGGCGGAGACGGCCGCAAATCATTGTGCCGGAAAGTGAGCGCGGATGGACCGGACCGAGTAGGCTGTGTTCGAGACCCGCTCCTCCCATCTCCCCCGATCCTATTCCTCGGAAGTTGGGACACATACAGATATGTTCAGCGCTGAAGTCTCTCTACGCGAGGAGTATATCCTGGTTTGGCAGAGAGAGGCTTTATAGTCCTGCACTGTAAAAATAAAAAGTCGTAAATTTACGACATTGTAGACAAAATAATAATTTTTCAGTGATTTTGTCGTAACTTTACGAGTCTAAGTCGTGAGTCGTGGCATTTTGGACGTGGAGCTCATGCTCTCCAAACTCAAAAATACACTCTCAGACTCTTATTGACTATTTTCTCTGTAAATACTGACTATCTTATACAGTTGTAGCTAATGACTATTTTGTTCGTTATTATGTACAATTTTGTTAGTAAACAATTCGTGGAATAGTTAGTAACATACGAACAAATCTGTCAGTAATACGTAGGAATGGAAAAGTAAGTATTATTAAATTTCTAAAATTATATTGACAAAAAGTCAATACGAGTCTGAGAGTGTACAAAACAATATTTCAAAATATTACGACAGTTTGTCGTAAATTTACAACTGTGCTTTGGAAATAAATTATTGCTTTGTTGTAACTTTAAGATAATTTTTTTCACAGTGTGCTGACGTGACGAAAACACGCGAGACGAGCGCGTAACTTGGAGTGGTCAACTTTCGACGCAGGAAAACTCGCGCTAATAGAATAAGAGCACAGAAAAACAGAGACGGCTGTAAATAAAGCTGAGACAACTAAATATAATAAGCGCATAAAATACAAAAGGGGCTGGGCTCCACCCCCTTCTGCTTCCAGGCTGGAGCACACACAACAGACACTCACACTACCCGCAGTGCTTGGTCCGTCCAGAGTCAGACGGGCGTAAGTACGCTCTTTGTTTGTCAGGGGAACAAGACCACGCCCATATGCCTTCATTTCCATTCCAGAGGGCAGCAGGGCTTTAACAGCTGCCTCGTCCTGAATTCAGGAAATAAAAAGTCCGGGGCCGGGGGAAAAGTTATATATTTTCCTCCCGCCGCTTCAAATTATGCGTTCTAAGTGACTGCCACAAAGCACCTGGTCCGGTCGCACCTGGGGAGTGCCATTTACATCCACGTCGCACCCACTCACGGCCTATTTTCAAAATAACATCATGTATTCTGAGGTGCGCGCGATGTTACGGCCTGAGTAGTATGGTGCACAGGAAAGAAGGTCAGCATCATAAACTGGCGCTTTTACCTCAGACACGAGCGTATGGGATATTTAAACATTTAGTGTCGTCTTCCTGGTAGCTCCACGCCCCGTCAAGTACCTGCCCCCCCCCCCCCCCCCCCCCCCCCCCCCCCCCCCCCCCCCCCCCCGCGATACTCATTTGTCACACACAGCATTTAGAATGCAACGCGTACAAGTCGATGTGTGCCACAAGTCCCGCGACTATGAAGAATTCAACAGCGTCGAATCGTCAGAAACGACGTTTCAATAGCCGCGCATGGTCTGAAACCAAACAGCTAAGAAATCAATCACCTCTTGTCATAATTCACGATGCTAATAAACTGATTCCAAGCGGAACAAAGAGGAGCCAGTCAATCAGTGACCCTCGTCAGGAAGCCTAGGATCCGCATCTTCCTCCTATCTCCTGTCCTCCCTCGCTCGCCTGGCTCGTGAAATACTTCGAGCCCCGCCGCAGCACAGCACAGCACAGGCGTGCGATACCATCTCCTGGTATCCAAGGTGGAACGAGTAATTCGAAACCAGTTAGTAACCCATTATTCTACACTAAAGAGGAGAAATTTTCCGACGAGCCGCACAGCTGCTCCTTGCGGCTAGGACCAGGCAGCACACAGAAAAACCAAAACCCAGAATCTTGGGCAACCCAACCCAGAAACCAAGGGTAAAAATATTCTTTTTGGATGTGATTTTGAGACCTATTCTAAAACGCGTTTCGAAGCTTCCTAATCATTTTGAAACAGGTCTCAAAATCAACTCAAAAATTATGTTTTTTACCCTTTGTTTTTGGGTTGACTTGCCCCACATTCTGGGTTTTGGTTTTTCTGTGCAGGGCATCTGTGTTTCTACTCCGTCACCGCCACATCGCCACGCAGCTCGAAAATAAAAAGATGCTAAGAATGCGATAACACTGTGAGTGCAAATCACGGTGTGCTATGGCTGGAAGTCATGGGCTTGGGCTCCTCGCGTCCTCTCCCCATGCCGAACGAGATGTTCAAACTGGGGAGCAGGGCTGCTCTTTTCTTTACTCAGACACCACGCGACCTGACTGGATGTAGTGCTGATAATCGTCGCGCTGGAAGCTGCGGGGGTCTGCAGGGCGGGCTCCAGGACAGGACTACAAACCGGTTCGCCTGGCAGGCAGGGCGCCAGGACGCGGGGTAGTGGGGTGGGGGCGGGGGGGAATCGGGTCAGAGGTGAGTTAGGTCCTGCCCTTTTATTTATTGGCAGTGGCTCGTATTTCAGAAATTTATTGAACTGCGGGCTACATCTCGACGCGTGCAACCATCTCGAGGGCATGCCCCCCCCCCCCCCCTCTAGATTACGAACGAAGCTGTGTTGCCTACCTCGCTCAATCGGACCTACAGAAACTAACATCATATCGCATTGATTGAAGTATTATGGACCAATACTCGACTATGACGATCTTTCTCCACAAGATAGGCTCCTGGCCCGAGCCCTGGCCAGCACTTGTAAAAAAAATAATACCAGTTTTGGGGAGCCCTTTCCCCAAAACAGAGGTGAAGTAACACCAGTTTCAAGATTTTTGGGGCTCGTTTGGAGGCCTTTGTAGAAATGCGTTTTAGAGTGTCCTGATCATTTTGGTATGTGTCTCAAAATGTCCCCCGAAAATTCCCAAACTTGTGTTACTTTACCCCTGTTTCTGGGGAAGGGTTCAGCGAAACAGGTATTATTTTTTACAGTGAGTGTGGGGCCGAGCGGTGAGAAGCTGCTGGACCAGTCCATGAAGACGTCGCGACGACCGGCGACCTGGCCGGGCCGGGCCGGCACCGCCCAGCGCCGGTAGCCCAGTCAGGACAGCACAGGACAGCCGAGCCGGGACAGATTGACCTCCCGTGGTACTCATTTGTCACGGATGACGGACAGCAGAGCTTATGGCGGCGGCAATGAGGGGCCTAATGTGGTGATGGCTCTGGTCGATACAGCCCCGCCCCGCCCCGCCCCGCCACGCCTCAGATCGCTTCCAGATGTCTTACAGCGGGACGTAGCGCAGCCCAAGTAAGTCTGGGTGACGTCAGTGCCGAAATAACACACAGAGACGGCCGATAGTCATTAGGGCCGCGGCCTGTCTGGGTTGGCAGCGCTGGGCAGCGAGCGCCTTGGAGTGGAGAGCAGCGAGCAGCGGTCGTTATTGCCTATCCGCCAAGCCCAGTCCCGAGATGAACGGATACGAATCAGAGGAGGCATAGATAGACCCTGTCGTCCGTCTAGTTCTATCCTTTGTCTAGTCGCAGCCAGGAGTAAGTGCCCCTCTCTCTCTCCGGTCTCTAGCTACACCAGGTGACAATACTTCCATCCATTTTATAGTGTGGAGATAAGTGTACCAACAGAGACTTCACTACAGCCATCTATAGCTACATTGGGGTGGGGCGGGGCTGAGCGGTGGGGCTCAGGACACCAGAGCCCCGCTTTGCTCCGGCGAGCTAGGTCACCGGGCTGCTGGATCCCGTGCCCCGAGGCTCCACTACATCCCACTGGACCGCGCTGGACCCCGCTAGACCCCGCTAGACCCCAGTGGGCCCCACTAGATCTCGCTGCACGGTCCCCGCTACTCGCCAGCTGAGGACTGTAGACTGCCCCGGCCCGGCCCGGCCCGGCCCGGCCCGGGTCTTGCCCTCCTCGGTCCGTCCCTCTGGTTCTGTTCGCCTCGCCTCGCCTCGGCTCTCCTCTCCGTCACTCTAGCGCTACAGGCCCGCCGTAAAACTTTACGAGCCATAACAGGAATCAGAGTCGATCGTAAAGTAATGCTATATCACTAATACTCTGCATGCGTCCTTCCTTCCTTCTCGTCCTCGGGGGTTACGTAACGCCTGGGGTGGGGGTGGGGGTGGGGGGCTTGGGGAGGGGGAGGACTGAGTCTGTCCAGACAGAGTGATGTGACGAGTCACGGTTCACTCAGCACGAGTTAACTCAAACAAATTGCCGCGTTCTCAGAGCGATAAAGGTGACGGGGAAATGCTGCTACTGCTCTGCGCATTGTCGGACACGCCGGGCCGGCGTCAACAATCGGGCCAAGGATGTTGCGCAGCGCCGGGCTCTGGGCTCTGGCCTGCTCTAGCCAGCCAGGCTGGCCCGGGTAGGGCTGGAGCGAGCCCCGCTGGGCCGGGGGAGGAGGGGAGGAGGGGGGGGGGTGCTTTGCCGCGTGAGCTGATCTTCCCTGCAGGTCTTCCCTGACGCTGCCCGGTGAGAGTTCCAGCCACGGGGCGGCACGGGTGCTACCCCTAGCAATTCCCGAGCAAGTCACGTGACCATGACTATACTCTACCTTACAGTCTCTCTAGCCGCGGTGATGCTGCTTCCAGGTCGATGCCCAGACCAGCCTAGGCGAGACTAGCCGTCCTAAGACAACAAAGTGCAAACAAGGCAAGCCGACGAAAAACTCGGAGTAAACCGAGAGACGGACAGCAAAAACTTTGGTAGTGGGTCTGCTGGAATGGAGCACCATGATCAAACCTTCGAAACAAAGTGCATTAACGTATAATTGTTAAACGGCGCCGAGGCACCACTGAAAGTCTCGGGTGAGGCGTCCTTCGCAGCAAGGCAATCAGCCTTGGGTCCTGGCGACCTTTAAGGCCCCGCAGGTAAATATTGGATTGGCGCGGCGCTGTGTGGTTTCCTGCGGGCATGGCCGCGGGCGACCACAACGCCCAGAGCTGCACTGCACCGGCACCGGGCGCAGCGGCCCAGCGGCGCGGCTTGTACATTTTCGGTAATAAGTCTCGACGCTTTATTGCGGAAAATACGGGAGAGGGGAGCAACAGACTTGCCCTGCAGTGCGCGAGGGGCCAGGGGTCGAATAATCCGGTACTTACTGCACGCTGCAGCCGCTAGAGGGGGAGACACCTGATCTAATCACGTGACCTTTGACCTAGTTAAAACTTGGCCAGAGTGGCGCACATACAGAGGCGCCAGCCCCTGTGCCCATCAGCCCCGCTGGTGGCGCGTGGGGACGCCAGTTCGCTCCCCAGGCTACACTCGCTGCGCCGACCGGTGCTGCATATTTAGTTGAAGCCACAAGTGCGCGTTGAATACGAAATCAGGAAACGTGAAACGGAATTGCACGGCACTGAAGTGTTGCACTCAAAGTCCGACAGCTCACAGCACTGTAAAATATATCACTCGCGGGCCATTTCTGTTCAACATGTTGCAACTTTGCCAGGGACAGGTTCGGAACTTACATTACTCCGTTTTGGTAGAGAAAGTGGTCGCGTGAAGAATTTTCTGGACGAAACCCAGTTATATGATAGATCATGTTAGGTCTATTTCAAAATGAGGACTGAGCCAAGAAACGCGTTTCGGAATAAAGACCTTCAATTATTTTATGCTTTTGAAAAGTTGTTTTTCTCGTGTTTTTTTTATTTGTTGGGTTTCCACGCTTCTCAATTCATTCGTCTGTGACAATATCCTTGGCTGCATATCGCTAACAGAGGTGAAGGTACCGGTATCTTAGGATGACGTGAAATGATAGCTGCCCCGCTTAGGGCAAGTCCTGCAGTTTCTAGGCCTGGACCCGAACTGGATCCCGCCTGAGTCCTGGGGGCTGGAAGACGGCGGGGGGGGGGGGGGGGGGGGGGGGGGGGGGCG
>CABIKL010004077.1:0-10171 GCA_902196195.1 Aptinothrips rufus | reverse complement strand
GGCGGCTCGGCAACCCAGCAGCGGAGTGCGTGGCCGGCCCGGCCCTGCCCGGCGTCGCAACGGCAACATCGCCGCGCTCCCACCTGCAGCGACGTCTCAGCCGACGGCGTCGCGGCGCTCGGCGTCCCGGCCACCCTCTACTCTCCTCGGGGCGGCGGTCCAGGCGCCGCCGTCACCCCCGGTCTGCCGTAGAGTACAGCCCCCGCCCCCCACCTCAAAGCTTCGCAGCCGACGGCGTCGCGGCGCTCGGCGTCCCGGCCACCCTCTACTCGCCTCGGGGCGGCGGTCCAGGCGCCGCCGTCGTCCCCACGGCCTGTCCTAGAGTATGATCCCCATCTCAAAGCTGTCGCGATTGGAAGTCCACCCACTACGACCACGTTACAGAGCTCGCTGGAGCACGTCTTGTGGGTTTTCCTTCCGTCGTATGAGAGCAGACTGGGCTGGACAGTGGAAAGTCAAGTACCAATGACAGCAGGTAGCACCCTCCCCTCCTCACCCCGCCTTGGCTTGCTCCGCCCCGCGCGGACTCGCAGTTCCCCTTTAAGCCCCGCAATCAAAACAAAGCATAGTGGCTTCGCACGATCCACACTCGCAGACAGACAGACAGACAGACAGACAGACGGGCAGGCAGGCACACACATGATGCCCAGGCCGATTGGCAGCCCATGAAGTCTTGCCTGCAGGCCTGGCCTGGTCTGCCCTGCCCTGCCGGCCCTTCGCTGTGCTGGTCGCCGGCGGCGCTGCCGAGCCGAGCCGAGCCGAGCCGAGCCGAGCCGAGCCGAGCACCGCAGCGGTGGGGGACTGTGCGCTGAGGCAGTGGAGATCTGGCACTCCCCTCGCCCTCCCCCCCCTCCCCTTCCCCGCTTAGCCAGCCTTCAGGCGGGCAGAGCTGGCTGAGCCGAGCCCGCACGGCCGACCAGCAACCAACCCAGCCTGCCCTGCTATACCAGCCCAGCCCAGCCCAGCCCAGCCCGGCCCCTGGCGTGGAGCTGGTCTCAGGTGGGCCGAGCAGCCGAGCCGAGCGGTAAACAACACGCCAGGTGGGCGTCGCGTTCTCATACTCTGATACTGTATTTCAGAAGGCTGCAGGTTTTGGTCGACCGGCCGCGTCCCTGGAAAACAGAGGCGGCCGGCCGGCCGTGGCGAGCTGGCCTGCAAAGGACCGCTCCTAACCCCCGCCGAGTCGGCGATAGGCCACCCGCCGCACGCGCCTGCATGCGGGTTGCAGCCTTGCTCCAGCCTCGGCACGTCTCAGCCATACCAGGGCCTGACATGACCTGTTTACACGCTCACGCAGGACACACATCACCTACGTGTTGCTGCAAAAGGGGTCGTTCATAAATTACGTAAGATAAAATTGGGCCGTTTTTGACCTCCTCCGCCCCTTCGTGAGGCGAATAACCTAACCTCACCATGCTTTTGGTGTAGGATCATGAGGCAGGCTCGGACCCCCCCCCCCCTCCAAGTGCCTTACGTAATTTATGGACAGCCCCAAAGATCGACGCGAAGAGAAAAGCGCTTAGACAAGAGCGGTGTTCGAACCCACGACCGCCCGGCTCACCGTAGGAGGAACACAGTGTCGTTATCTCGCAGATATTGAAAGTCATCAAATGTTGTACAGCATGATCAAAGTGCAGGGCATAAGGCGCGATGAATGCACGGAGGAGCATATCGACGAGTTGCTTGTCTACTCTAGTGCGGTGCGCTCGTCCTGGTGTTTGCACCCTCATCCCTGTAACAGCTCAGCGCGGCGTGGCGTGGCGTGGCGTGGACGTCAACAACTCAGACCCTGGCTGGCGAACGTGACTTCTCGCCGCGCTAGCGCTGATGGCTGGGTGCGATGAGCGTGGCGTGGAGCGTAGAGAGCCTCAGAGGGGAGAGCGTGGTCATATCGTGACCGCGGGCAGCCAAGCACGTCAGTGACTGCTCGTGCAGGTCGCCGCTCTCTCCCCAGAAGGCTCTCTACTTCCTGGCCTGCGCTGGTTCGGCGGCTCTGCTCGCAGGGGTGCGTTTGGCTGGCTCCGCGCGGCTCCACGACTCTACGGAGCGTCGCCGCGCGGCCCAGAGCCGAGCCGAGCCGAGCCGAGCCGGCCGAGCCGAGCCGAGCCGAGCGTAGGCGGCCGATCAATACTCGGAGATCTGATCCGCGTCCATAACACCAGCAATCTAACCTTTCGCCATTAAGAGTTGTTGTTGCTCTGCTCTCGTAGAGCGACAGGCAATGTTACTGCTTTCGACTCGGACTCGGAAAGAGAAACGGCTGGATACAAGAACTGAGACCAAACTCCAACAACATAAACAGGAAGAGTAATAAATTAACATCCCAGACCAGGACCCACACGGATAATATACGTCTAATAGATGGTCTACTAGGCGTCTAATATCTACGTGTAGAAGTCTCAATGTCTATTAGACGTCTATACGCTTAATAGACGTCTATCGGTAGACGCAGACGTAATTTAGACATCTATTAGACGTCTGTATCCATCTATATCTAGTAGACCTGGCAGATCTAAGTTAGATGATCCAGTAGATGTCTATTTCCCGTGTGGGAAACAAAATTTAAAGTAAATTTATTATTAATTTTTGGACAGAATATTCTTTCTTTCTGTGAGCTTGTCAACTGCCGGCGCGTCATCCCTCCCCCGGACACACCAGGAGACGGACGCTGCCCATCCCGTCGTCCGCTCCCTCATTGCTGTGCGTCTGTTATGATGCGCGCGGGGCGGGGCGGGGAGGGGAGTGGGGTGGGGAGTGGGGACAGCGGGGTGGCTGTGCGTGGGAAGTGCGTCACCCTCTCCTCCCCTCACTTCCTCCCCCACAGGATGGGGGTGGTGGCTGGGGAACAGAGTCGAATCCATACATGCGTCGCACGACCTCAGACCGGCCATCCTGTCTTTCAGCAGTTAGCGCACAATGCTCTTGTGCCTCGAGATTTTAGAGACTATTTTCGACTTTGAAAATAATAATTATAAAAGAATAATCAAACAAAATAGAGATACACGTATTGGTTCGAAGAAATACAAGTTTTGGACGGAATGAAATAACGTCAGAACGCAGAGTATTTTACAACAATACACGTTTGTTAAATATGAATGAGCTGACGACAGCTGCTGTGGTGCGTGTGTCTGTCTCCGCTACGACGTCACCAGCTCAGCACAAACACACCCTCACCCGGCTCGGCTCGGCTCGGCTCGGCTCGGCTCGGCTCCGGTCGGCTCGGTTCGGCTCGGCTCGGCTCGCCGCGAGCTCCACTGCCACAGCGCACGGCGCCCCGCGGCAGAGGTGGAGGGGGTAGCTCGGCGGCCTCTGATTGGCTGGCGACCCGCGGCCATCTTTGGTGGTGTTCCAACTCGGGGGAGCCGTCGAGCAGCAGCGCGTCGCGTCCAGCAGACAGACAAAGGAGCTCGTCGCGAGAGGACGGGTCCTGCCGGACGAGTGTGCGTGTGTGTGTGTGTGTCGCTGGGACAGGAGAGAAGAGAGAGAGGGAGGAGGTCGAAACAGTGTGATAGTCTCTAGTCCTGATCATACAACAAGAAGCGACTAAGTTATTCGAAACTTCGTGTGCGAAACGGTGATTCTCAAGTTTGCGAATGTGCCTCTAGCGAGTTTAGAAGACTTCAAGATGAGGATTGAGATCCACTCCGCCGTCAACTTCCTGGTCCAGCTGCTGAGGATTAACCACAATGGCCTGAGCGAGTCGCAGCTGGAGATGTTCAAGGGCTCCCTGAGCGAGCTCCTATCCCACCGGTACCGCTACCACTGGTTCCCCGACAGGCCGCACAGGGGCTCCGCCTACCGCTGCCTCAGGATCAACGGCTCCATGGACCCGGTGATCGCCGAGGCTGGCGACGCCGTGGGCCTGCCCGGGTCCTACCTGCACCGGCTGTTCCCCTCCGAGCTGACCATGTGGATCGACCCCGCCGAGGTGTCGTACAGGATCGGCGAGAACGGCTCCATCTGCGTCCTCTACGAGGACTCGCGGGGGGGCTCGGAGCCCACCACCATCATGACGCTGCAGCACAGCCTGCCCCACGGCCTGCCCACCGAGCCGGAGCTCATGATGGAGAGGGTCGGCAACAAGGCCCTGCCGCTCCACATGCAGCACGCCTCGGTGCAGCAGAAGTACGACCTCAGCACGTATGCGTCCAGCTGAACGGCTAGTACCAGCCCGCGTCCTGTGATCTCATTACTCATTCCCACGATGGAACATTTTATTGAATGGCCATAGCACAACATTTTTTTTTCTGTCTCTCGCTGGAGGAAGATGTTTTAATCATGGAGCTAGTTTGTTGCGGGACGGTGATTTGAGGAGAGAGAGAGAGAGCTGACCGAGAGAGAATTCAAAGGCATGGACAGGCCCTAAAAGGTATTTAACAACTTAGAGAGATCTATTTGGAAATCGGTAATAATTAACTGTCAGTAATATGGTGATAATAATTCTTAAAGTGTATGGTTAGAATCACACATCAGACGAAGCAAATTTATACATGCGTACCTAGCATTTCCCTCTGTATGTGTAGAAGTAGCAGTTTTCTAAATTTATTTGCAGTTTCTTTCAAAATTAATTTTTTTTGTGTGACTCGATGTATTGGTTTAGACATCTTTATGTCTCAAGGCTGCTCTCGCAGCTGCAGTCTTAAATTGGTCACTTTGGCAAGAAAAGATTGTCCGTGACCAGTACCTTCCATTGCCTGCCTGCTGGGGTATATAAATCATCCCATTAAGTACAAAGCGCATAGAAATGCGTACATCTCGTTAAATTTGAATGTCGTGTAGTTCATGGTTGATATAATTGATCGGGATTCATTGCGGGGAAGCACATCTGACGTGTTTAACATCGAAATCTTCGTAAATAGATCGTCTCTTTTGCGAGCTGCAGTAGCATTTTTTTTCACTTGACGTGTTTGAACTCGTGTAGTGTTACTCCGATTCGTAAATGAGTACGATCTATTTACGAAGAATTCCTGAACTTCTCGCAGCCTTGTCGGGTCGGTGAAAAGTCAGTATTGTTCGGCCAGATTTCAAAATTGCATCGCGGTGTGAATGTGATTGTATTAAATGATTGAATCTGTGTAGCAACGTAGTGTCAGTTTACGATCTCGTTTCCAAAAACTTATTTATTTATTCCGTGTGTACGGAGCAGTGTGCATATATAGTTTGTATCCGAATATGTTTTTGCTGGATTGTTTCCTGATCAGTTATTGATACGTTTAAGAAAACTAGCGTAGAAGAGAAGGCATACCTTGACCGAAAACCGGTACACTCGCGTACTGTGTGGGAGGTTTACTCTCGTTTCTTTGCACTCTGTGCTGCTGACTGTGTTAAGTTGTATACAACTACCCTTTGAGAGTTTAATCTCTTGCATGAAGTACTCATCTTGTCAAAACCTGTACAGAAATTGGAAATTATTATTTATGAAAGAACAAAATCACAGAAAGTTTTATGTTATATCTATTTAAAGCAAAATCGTAATGAAAACTAAATGAAATGAAATTGTATTGACTGTGTTGCATACGCCTGAATGGAAAATTACCAAATGTCAATTTGTACAGAAATTATTTAATTGATTCAGGTTGATCTATAGTAGTTTAAAATACATTTATTTGATCAACAATCGAAATCGCATGTCAAAGATCCGTATATTTATTCATAGTGGTATGACTTTTCTCTAGTGAGTGGTTCCATTCGTTGATTTGTTGTGTAATTCAATATGCATGGGCGAAAAAATCTCTCTGGAAAGTCACGGTAGTGCAATTTTATGAGTCTCTTGAGTTAGCACACTTCTTGTGATTTTTGGTTGATTAGGAATGGGTGGACGATAACGATACCTGGTCTGTGCGAAGAATGGCATCTTTCTTCGTCAGAAAGTAGTAGCGTGCATCGCCATAACGTAACCATAACATTGTGATAGCAGACGATACCTGGAAGGCATTCTGCGCCTACCTTACTTTGAAGCCTCCTCGACGTTGGGCCGAAGTATTAAACTTAGTTAACTCCTAGCTCGCTCCCAGTGCAGACTACCTTTTCTGTCTGACCGGAAGCGAGTGACGAGTATTTCCTTTGTGATCAAATCGCTGACCAGTCAAAGACGGTCATCGCGTGTCGAGGTTCCGTCATTGTGATCTGATCCCACCCAGACTTGCACAGATTATGTGGCGTAGGGAGGAGTCGGGGTAGGTGCAGACCAAATTGTATAGATTGTAAAGTTTTCTTTGAAAATTGTGATGTTGCAGACCAGGGTAAGAGGGTGCACGTGGCAGCATATGGTGTGTACTGTACTTATATAATTTATCATCAGGCCGAAGAACTCGATGCATGGTGACCTGACCTGACTGCCTGCCTGCCTACCTGCCATACACGATCGAATTCCTTAGCATGGCGATAAAAACATTATTCTATCGAGATAGAGACTGCAGTAGGTTTATATTAAAACTCTTCAGGTAAATGGTACAAAGCTGGCGACAGCAGTCTGTGATGTTTTGATTGCAGTATTTAATATAAGTCCACTGGAAGTAGGTAACTACATAATTATAGTTTCATTCATGCCCATGTTCATTCGTGTAAGTTTGCTTCCAGTGATTTTCAATTATATACTAAATTTTAAAAAACTGAAAAAAAATCAGAGATTAAGATTTGAAGGATTTTATTGTAAATTACTAGTTGAAGATGCAGTCAAACTTTGTATATTACTTGTAATGCTTGTAAATATTATCTGTCCTTCATTTGTTAATTTCTTCAAAGTTCGTCCATGGATATTTTTTGTGAAAGCTGATGTTTTGTACAGACAAAATAAAGCATAATTTGCAGAAAAAATAGCGGCATGTCTCTTGCTTTTTCCAACTTCTGGTAAATGAGAGACATTTGGAATCAAGATTACAAAAAGATAAAAAAAAGAGGAAGAAACCAATCAGTATTCTGCAAATTTCTACATTATTTTACAACTAGGAAAACATTTTAGTATATACATGACAGTAATCATAATCATTTAAAATGTTAATTTCAGATGAAGTTCGTGGCAGTTAACACAAAGTTTCCAGCAAAGCAGAAAATTTACAAGCCAACATGGGATACAGTGCCATAATTATTGCTTGGAAAGTAATGTTGTTTCACCAGAACCGTGGATTACACTGGGAAAACTACATCTTTCGAAAGCAATTGTGAAAACAGCAGTGCCATTAGCATTTTGTAGGTCTCTGTATCCAGACAGCCGTGGATTACTGGAACAGACGACACTTCAAAGTGAAAAGTGTTTCAAATCGTCGATATAGAAAGTGATGAATACACAGTGAATCTCTAATACTGGGCCCCTGGATATACCGGTACGGAGTATTCATTGAAGTGTGTCGAAGAAAAGTTATTGCTAGTTAAAAAGCCTGTGAATACAAGATCAGTTGGCCAGCACACGGCCTCTAAAAGTGGGCCAATGCGGCCAAAAGTGTAGAAAAGTGAGTGTCACGTATGTTGTGTGAACAGAAGAAAGAAGATCTGCCCACCGATCCCTAAGTCCAAAATGCTATCCAGGATCTAGATGGCCTACGGAATGTGTTGTACTCATTTCGTACTCATAAAACATGATTTTGAAGGTAACCAATAGTAGCTCCTTTACTACTGTATACAATTTTCTTAAAAGCTTTATAGTTTAAGCAAAGCTTTTCAGTATCCTTATGCTTCTCAGATCAGTCCGGGACGTTTTTTTCTGTAGTACATCCGCAACCAGTGTATACAGCAATAAGTAGACATTCAGGCTTTACAATATTTAGGCTAACGATATGATAATTAACATGAAGTGGAACGTCAAATGTGACTACAAGATATGAATGAGCATAAAAACGTAATGCACTGCACTGGATATTGAGACACTACAAATGAGGTAGAGGGGAGGGGGTTTCTGCAGCGTTGCGACGAATATATCAATGTCTGACTATTTACCTGACATTCCCTTACGATAGGGCTTCTACTGGGAGAGGACGGAAAACAGAGGGTATTTGTATTGCTATTGCTATTGCTTTGCAAACGTTCCGAATTTCAGCTGAACTTAGCTTTTGTCTTGGAGGTATCGTCGCTTCTGTGACTAAGACTGAGTGAGGTCATTTCATTTTTATACGTACAGCCGCAGCCTCGCGCAGCGTCCACGCGGCCCGCCTGTCTGACTGGCTGGCTGGCTGGCTGTCTGACTGGCTGTTGGCTTGTCCAGGCAACAGAGAGCGGCCTCCAGACTCCCCAAGTCAAGCTGCAAGAAGCGTGGCCACACCGAGCAGTGGCGTATCCATTTCCAGGCTAAGAACTGCTTGCTCAAGCACGGCTCAGAGAGAATCAAACGTTGCGGTTATTCGTAGAAAAAAACATAGGTAAGCTATGAAAGTCGTACTGTCCCAGCCAAGAGAACAACAACTCAGTCATAGTATGAAATGGAAGTTCGAAGTAAATGTAAAATTTGGGAAAATAACTACTGCAGACTGTTTCTTAAAAACATGAAATTCGTGTCGGGGCGCCTCCCCTACTAGGCGAGAAATTTCTCCAGCGATGTCGAAACGATAGACTTCTAAATATCGAAACGACGTGCGATCGATATCGACTGTCGAAAAGCCGTCCTTTTGAGATCCATTTGGCGTCGATTTCGACATTAAAACGATATTATTTCGATATTGGCGATAATTCTCACTGGGTTCAGCGCAGCGTGAGACGTGGAGACTAGCGAATCGTATAGAGATACGTCAATTCGATTTAGGGTCAACATGGTAAAAATTGAACATCTGTTTGGAGCCGATATTTGAACCAAAACCTTGGCACGCGACGACTCATATGAGATCATGACAAACACCTGAGACGAAATAAATCGCAACGTAGAGGTCAAGAGTTCAAATACCGGCTCCAGAAGGGTGTTCAGTTTTTACCATGTGCATTTACCCAGTGAGAAATGAGGTTAGCTTCGACGTCGAAACGATGTCGAAACGACATCGAAATCGCAAAATCGATGTCGAAATCGCAAAATCGATGTCGAAATCGCAAAATCGATGTCGAAACGATGGCGAAACGACATCGAAATCGCAGAATCGATGTCGACGTTTCGATATCACGTTTCTCACGGGGTTATTACCCACACTGACCCTACTCGGGTCAGTCCTGGCAGCGTGCTCCATGGAATAAGACGGAGGAAGTGCAGTGCTCATAGGAAGTCTCCTTCCTTCCCCTCCAACTCAAACCTTGGCGACCGTGTGGCCTGGCTCCGCCACTGCCTGCCCGCTGCCAGCCAGGCCAGGCAGGGCCGTAGCATTGCACAAGGCGAGGCGAGGCGAGGCGGCCTGCTACAGCGAGACGAGACGGGCCGAGACGAGTCGAGCCGAGCTAGCGGAGTCGCTGGAGAGGCGAGCAAGGCAAGGCGAGGGGCCGTCCGGTGTTAGCAACCAGTACCAGTACACTGTAAAAAATAATACCTGTTTTGGGGAGCCCTTCCCACAAAAAAGGGGTGAAGTGACACCCGTTTCAAAATTTTTGGGTCTCGTTTGGAGGATTATGTAGAAATGCGTTTTAGAGTGTCCTGATCATTTTCGTATAGCTCTCAAAATGACCCCGAAAAAATCCCAAACTGGTGTTACTTCACCCCTGTTTCTGGGGAAGGGCTCCCCCAAAACAGGTATTATTTTTATTTACTGAGTAGCCCCCGAGTACTCCAGCGAGTACATCGTCGAGTACTCCGTCGAGTACTCCCTCAATGTCTCGCCTGACGATACTGTTTACTCTTTGTTCGTAAGGGAGCAGGTCGAACCTGGTCAGGTATGAGTCATTGCGTGGACTCGAACAGTACTCGAACCGAGACTCGAACAGAGCAGTGGTAAAACAGAAGTATAGTAACTGAACCGTCAAAAAGGCCGTACACCTTTCAAAAGTGTGGGAACTACCGGGAACTACCCATCTCAGGTGTATGCCCCTATGTTTCTGAGCTATCAACTGCACTTAGCTTGGTGCTAGGCTTATCACACTTTTATGGCGGGTGCCCACACATCTGGAAAGTATAGTTTTTGGCCCTACCCTTTTCAAAAGTGTAGTTTGTGCAAGGGAGTCGCCACACGTCCTTCTCACGTCATGCGCAGGATGCATCGTCACTTACGCCCCGCCCCGTCCCAGCGAGCCAGGCTCGGGCCATGACGGCACCGTGCTACCCCCCCCC
>CABIKL010004076.1:0-10173 GCA_902196195.1 Aptinothrips rufus | reverse complement strand
GAGGAATTGAAACCGGCGCGTTCGAACTGCCCTCGTCCTTTCAAACAGGCTGCCGCACTGCCGGGCGCTCCGCAGCTGCTTGGTCGCCGCCGCGATGTCATGTCCGCCGCTGTCTGTCGACATGGAACAGAGGAAAAGAGGAATTGGAACCGGCGCGTTCGAACTGCCCTCGTCCTTTCAAACAGGCTCCAAACTGCTGTGCAAATCTATGTCGGTGATGACGACATTTCTGCTGAGACAAGTGATATTAGCCGTACACTCGTCGTCGAAACGACGAGTGGAAATTTTTCAGTTTGTCTTTCGGATTCTTAAAGAGATAGTTGATCAAGTCGATTCGACGTAATAAAACGTGCGTTTCAGATTTGAGTAGAGCAGTGAAAGTGTTGTTGTTGTATTTGCAGGCCTACCTCGTGTTCCGGTGCCGCGGCCGGCCGGACGAAGTCTCGGGGACCACGGGCACGACGGGGCCCACCGGGACGACGGGGCCGGCTGGGGACGGCTGCCGAGTGCCCACCACCAAGTTCAGCCACCTTCAGCGGGGCGACCGGGCCGAGCGGCCAGAGGTGTCCGTGCCCGCCTCCGCCTCGGGGCAGGCCCTCCCATCCCCGCTGCCCCTCAAGGTCGAGGTAGAGTAATTGCCCTATTTCGGGCCACTGGCCCTAATTCGAGCCGCCCCCTTTAAACTATTTGCAGGCTACTTCAGGTCCTCGGAGACAAAAAAATTAAACAGTTTACAATGTGAACTTTTAAACTTCCGTGTCGTTTAGAATCGAGAGTTGCCAGCAAAAGGATTTAAGGGGGTGGCTCGAATTAGGGCCAGTGGCCCAAAATAGGGCCATTACTCTAAGCGCTAGCAAGTGTCCGATGGACGTGCTGTCTACATTTAACCATCCCTCTCGAAAATAAAATTCTTTCTGTGGGTCACAGCTCAGCTATTGCTAGTTGGTGAGGGTAATAAATGCACAATGCGCTGAACACCACCACTCTGGAGCCGGTGTCTGAGCCCGTGACCCTCTACTACATGACGTTGTATTTCGTCTCGGGTGCTTGTCAGGATCTCGTGCAAGTTTTTTTTGTTCAAATACCACTGATCTGAAGGGGCGCGGGCGTTCAGTTTTCGCCCTGCGCATTTATTTCCCACACATACCCTTTTAATGTAAAAACTAAATCGTAAAGACTTGTCTGCTCGGTTGCAGGACGAGTTCAAGCGATTGCGCTCGGACCTGGCGTCGTTGCGGGAGCGTTGTTTACGCGGCGGGGAGGCGCGCCTGGCCGAGCTGCTGCAGAGCATGCTCGTGGACCCGCCGGCCCCGCCCCCGCAGCCAACGCCCCCGCAGCCGCCGCCCCCGCAGCCCCCGCCCCCGCAGCCCGAGCCGCGGCAGGCGGGCAGCGTGGTGAGCGTGGGCAGCCAGGTGGAGCTGGAGCGGCTGGAGGCGGCGGACAGGAGGTGGGGGGAGCGGGGCAGCCAGGTGGAGCTGGAGCGGCTGGAGGCGGCGCGCAGGGAGCGGGGCAGCCAGCTGGAGCTGGAGCGGCTGGAGGCGGCGCGCAGGGGGCGGGGCAGCCAGCTGGAGCTGGAGCGGCTGGAGGCGGCGGAGAGGGAGCGGAGGGAGCGGGACCGCGGCGTCCTCCTCAGGCCCACGCTGCTCACGGTGCGGGAGCTGAGGGTCATCCAGAAGGGCTCCGTGCTGCAGCCGGGCTCCGCGCCGCGCTCCCGCCCCCGCAGCAAGCGCTCGCCCGACCAGCCCACCGTCGCCTTCCTGGACACGAGCGCGGACAGCACCCCGGCCAGCACCCCAGTGGACCCCACCGGCAACCACTTCCACGACAACCACAGCCTCAAGGACTCGAACCACAACGACAAGCTCAACCCAGCCCCGGCCAGCCTCACGCTCGTCTCGGAGGAGGTGACCGTGTGACGACCCACAGCCACCCAGGGACCGCCCATCAATCAGCAGTGCTCTGCGGTTCTGACAGCGGGCACGGCGAACAATTGATGGGTGGCCCCCCAGGGAGCCTAGCCGGCCTAGCCGCCCCAGCGGGAACTCATTCAGCAGCGCGAAGGCACGGCCTGGCCTGGCCTGCCCCGATCCAGACCGCGCGCTATAAACAGGGAAGACACATAAACGTCCGACATATAAAATTGATGTGCGCACGCCGCGAGAATAACAGATGGCGTTCATACGGATTAAGCCGTCACAAACCGCAAGGTCTTGTCGACACACTCTACGCTGTACGGCTGCTGCTTCATGTCATGTCAGACTCTACGTGTTAAACTGAGTGAAATAGACACACCTTTCTTAAGTGTGAGCGTACCGAGCAGTTATGTGCAACCGAAGATTAACGAAAATATCTAACCTCTGCGACAGCTCAGAAAGAATAATTTTGCTAGCACACATCAATATTCTGACCATTTTTTTCGAGGATGTTTTTACAGTGAATGCTCAATCGGATGGGATGGATTACAGTGCCATAGCAGCAGTTTCATACATACATTTTCATCCATCTACAGCTGGAAAAATCCATCTCCGAGTGCTAACGTAATTCGATACAGACATAGACTAGATAGTTTCTCAAAGTTGCTGTTAATGTACGCCAGGATCTATTAATTTTGTCAACATATCCCAGTAATGTTGATCAACATACGTAGGGTACGTTAATAGCATCTCAACGTACCTAGGATATGTTGATCAATATACCTGGGGAATGTTGAACAAATCCCTGGCGTTGCTGCTTACTTCAACATCCCCCAAGTATGTTGATCAACGTACCCCAGGAATGTTTCCCTCAAATTAATGTACCTGAGATCTGTTACTAAATAAACATATCTGGGAGATGTTGATTAACATTATTTAAAAAACAGTGTGCCACTCCTACTTTGTTTTGGTATACATGTATTTCATGAAACGACATTTGGTCCAGGATCGCATACAATTTTGCATAGGTATTAAGCACGAGTCCCGATTTCCGCGTTAATTAATTAGGACTACATTTGAAGATGACCAACTTAATTAGTTGTAGTTACTCGACACGGACGTAATATTGCTCAAATTAAACTACCACGGCCTCAGCAGCTTTCAGGCCAAAACGTATCATTTTCAATGGACTGGCGATTTCACGAGGGGACTCGATGAAATCTAAACCCCGCCTGTTCTCATCATTTTGCCTCTGATCCAACGCGTCAGTTCCGTTTTCCCTCTCCTCTCTCTCTCTTTCTGTTTCATTTTCCAATCTTAACATAACGTAATCCCTCCTATACCTTCTCCTTTATTGACTCTGCTTAGTAAAGGAGGAAGAGCGGCCCCACTTTGATATTATTTCATCGCTCTAAGGATTGGCAAGTGTACAGAACAATATTATGTTCCGCACACAAAAGAGGAAATCTCTTTCAATACATCCCTTTTCACTCACGTTTTTCTCAACGGCTATGCGAAGACAAATCTTTAATATCACGTTGACACAGCAGCGGGCCCCAGATTAAAGATAGAAACCCCGTTTGGGAACACGTGAAAAAGAAAGAGGGACTCTTCGCGTCTCCTTCGCATCCCCCGCAAGTCATCGAGGTCGCGAGCTCTCTTTGATCCTAATGAGCGATTACGAGTGAAAAACGGTGAGAAGCGCTGCTTTAACGTCTACCTTCTTCCTAAATCCCTGTCCTCATCCGCACAAAATTCTAGATTTTCTTCACGTTTTCCTGCTTTTGAACTACCCAAGCTCCAATCTGCTCCAATGTAACTAAATGTCACCTTCATTTTTATAGTAGGGCAACATTCTTTCAGTCTGTTATTGAAGGCATATTTATGCTTGTTCACTTCTCCTTATGTGCCAAGAAATGTAAATATGTACAAAAAACTTTAAAGATAAATCAACTTTTTACCGTATCCTAGTCTTTCATTTCGCATGGAGCCCACAATCCTACATGAATAGTTAGATTATCCGATTATCCCTATCAAGGCCAAGAGTCAGGCGCGTAGATAAGAGAAGGGGATGGGGAAGGAGAATGAGAGGGGGTGCGGGTTCAAACTCCACCCCACACCCAGTGTCGCGGGTCAGGCAGGCTGATTGAGCCGAGCCGGGTGGTTTGACCCGGTAAGTAGGCGACCCACCTTGCGTCCCATGAAATTTTTCTATTTCTACGCGCCTGTCTGGAGGAGCCTTCACGTCTGCGGCTTGGAACGCGGAGCACGAGAAGACGCGCAAGATGACCCCTGTCTACTCGTCTACCCCGGCTGTGCAGAAGACAGCAAACTCGCACAGAAAAACAAAAAAGCCGGATCTTAGGAAACCCAAGCCAGAAACCAAGAGTAAAACACATACTTTTGGAGATGATTTTGAGACCTATTCTAAAACGCGTTTCGAAGCTGCCTGATCATTTTGAAACATATAGGTCTCAGAATCATCTTAAAAGAAAATTGATCCTTGGTTTCTGGGCTGAGTTGTCCCAGATTCTGGATTTTGGTTCTTCTGTGTGGCGCCTTTGCGCCTCGAACAGCACACAGCAGACCGACAAACATGACAAGGCAGGGATAGGGAGGAAATCACGCGACAGCTCGTCGCAGCATCCAGCCTGCTTCCGATCCCGCTCGCTTCCTGCCGCCCCGCCCCCGCCCCCGCCCCCGCCCCCGCCCCCGCCCCCGCCCCCGCCCCCGCCCCCGCCCCCGCCGCGCCCCGCCCGCTGAACCATCAAACCAGATGATAACTAATTAATTAAAGGCAAGCAGTATTTGCCTTGCGGTAGCGCTGTGGTCGTCGGATGCCGTGCAGTCAGCAGCAGTCAGTGGAAGCGGAAGGGAAGGGGGCGGCCTGGGAGCGGAGGGGCAGGGACGGGGGAAGGGGGGACAGGAGGAGGGGGGCCAGTGGAAGGAGGCGGGGCAGGCAGGGCCGGCTGGCCGCATGCGGTACGGGCCGGCCAGTCTGCTCCTCGCCAGTCTCGCCCAAGACGCCGTCGCGGTCCGATTGCGTGAGAGTAGCGGTGAGAGGTACCTAGCTACTCGTCAGAGGTGTCGAGCTGCCCGGGCAGCCCTGTCTGTGTCCAGGTGTGAGTGAAGTGTGTTGTGTGGCGACTGGACTTGGGTGGGGCAACCCGGAGCAGCGCGTGGCCACAAGGATAAATAGGTGAGTGAGACACTCTTCATAACACTGCTGTCGTCTGCTTACGAAGAGACGTGGCGCCCGCACGGGTAGGCAAGGGTGGGCGCGCGCCCACCCAATCTCGATCTGGGCCCACTCTGAGATCGGTGCACGGGCAGCTTTGAATGCACCGGTAGGTGCACCGATCTCTGTGGCAGAGTGGTTAGAGTGCTCGAATCTGACGCCGGAGGATGACGGTTCGAATCCTGTCGTTCCGATAGTTTTCAAAACCTCTCTTCGTCCGCCAGTCATTCAAGAGGATAAAAGTCTGATGATACTTTCGTCAATGCAGAAAAAAGTATATCGGACAGAAATTTGCTTGACCATACTGGTACTGAATAATTATTTTTATGACGAAAACTTTCATCAATATTCCTGACGACACAAACATGGGCGTCTGCATGCATATTGTATACAGCAGATTTTACTGCGAATAACGTCAGCTGACAGTTGTCTCGCTGTTCAAAACGTCTGTGTTTTGTCCAGCACGACTAGGTATCACGTATCACACGCGTGCAGATGTAACATGTTGCATTCTAGTTTGATCGGCTTTATATTGCTGGTCACGTCGATTCCACGCAAATGCCGATCTTATTCAAATCAACTTTTTTAATCGTAGATTTGTGTACTTTGGAGACAAAGTTACTGAACAAAAAGTGACCTACAACTTCAGTTTTGATTGGATTATGGCGTGGGATTCCAAAAATTACTTCTTCCTCCAAGACGATTATTTCAGTTCTTTGAATACATAGATACAGAAATTTTTTCTCAAATCGGTCCTAATTTGCATTTAGTAGGCTAACTCTATTTGTCAAATTTGGACAGGCATTAAGAGAAAGTTCTGTTATCGCAGTTTCTATCTACGAGCCTAGCATTTAATATTCAACTCGAATCCATGTTTGACCTGCAGAGCAAGTAGTAAGCTATGCTGTGACTTGACGGCCCGTGGCGGTCCTTTCACTGCTCGTTGCAGGCAGCGGGGTCAGTCAGGGCGACAAGTAAGACAAGTGCCTGTGCAGAGGAGGAGGAGGAGGGGGGGGGGGGAGCTGCGCACTCATGTCACGTGACCCTGCGACCTCTTTGCTCTGCGATGGATGAGCATGATAGGGCAGGCGAACCTGAGTAAACATAAACAGGTCCCCTGATATAAATCCTATTAAAGGTGAAGCGCCCCCTGAAGGGTTCCCAACACGCCGCGTGTCTTCGACGACACAGCAGACTAATGACCTGGACGGAGAATCCAAAATCCATGCAGTTTTGCATCACTCTTGAATCTTGGCAGCGCAGCTAAGGCTGAGCTCAGTCATGCTTTCCTGCTGCCGCGTGCAGAGTGCAGCTGCAGCGCAGTGCTATGTTGCAAGCCCGTCCGCCAGTTGAGCGACGATTCCCTTTCCTTGTCAGATCCACGGAGAAACTAAAAACGAGACAGAGATGTATGTGTCTTTTTTTTAATTCAAAATTGCGATAACTTTTTTACTTGAGCATAAATAAAGATTTTTAAGTAAAGTACATTCGTCGTCTTGCGCTCCTTGAGCTAGATCCTTCTGCCAGATGAAGAGAACACCTGCTCGGCTCATTTGCTCTTGCTTCGAGTGACTTGGCTCGGCCCGGGGTGGCAAGACATTCCGAATAGAAACTTTGTTGCAGGCCGCGTTTTGTTTCGCTCTGCCGGTCCAGATTGAGCAAAGGATGACGGGATGGGACTGGCCCGAGAATAAAATACAATCCCGAAATTTTTCGCAAAATCAAAAAATTGGTAAAATTTAAATTATTTTAAAGTAAAGGATAAAAGCACAATTTTCAACTACTGAAGATAAACTAAATTTCAAGACGAAATTTTATTGAAGTTCATTGAAATTCAATGCGGTGCACACATAAATTCAAGCTGAATTCTCGCTCCGGCTGACCGCCGCGCCACATGAACAGCAGGAAGGGATGTTTATAGACCACAAAGGGGAGGAGGGTGGAGGTCAGCGGACGACCGCAAATAGGGGCGGGAGGGGGAGTCGAGGCGAGGGGAGGGGAGAGGAGAGGACAGGACAGGATAGGGTCATTCAAAGTCCCTTTGCTAGAGTATATGGCCGAGGTTGTTCCATCTGCAACACCAGTCCGGTCCTCCGTTCGAATTGATCGTCTGGAGCTAGCGGCAGGGACTCGGCCAGAGAGTTCTTTTACAGCTCGGAGAGTGCGCGGCGCGCGTGGCCGGGCTGGGCTAGCTGCGAGGCTAGCTGGGTGGGGATGGGGCGGACGAGGGAGGCGGAACGGAACCCGCACTCCAGTCCCAGTCAGTGCACTGCTGCTATGGCTGCCCTGCCCACCACACACTAAATGTATCTCTTCAATTTCGTGCGAGCATTTGTATGAAGTTAAACCAACGCTTCAGGTGCACGATTTTGTGCCGGCCTGGTCCCGGATACCTCCAATCCCCAGTCCGCCCCTGCGTAGGATATTGAAAGAAACCATAAGCATAAAATAGTTCAGATTACAAACAAATTTGACTGAACGGATGGATTTGTGTATATTTTATCAACGAAATGTCTACAAGAGAACGTGTGCCATTGCATTGGGGCGGCAGGCAGCAACATCTGCGCTCAAATCGTACCTATGTCTCGCTCATCAGGGCGCTCATCTCTGTCCCTCCCGCTGGCAGCGCGGTGCAGCACGGTGCAGCACGGCGCGGCGTGGTGCAGACACTCCGTTAGTTATTTCAATACGTGTGCGCCGGAGTGACACTCGCCACATCAGGCTGCACCGCATCGCATGGGGCGCAGCGCCGCCACGCCACGCCACGCCACGCCACGCCACGCCCCGCGCTAATTACACTGCGCCCCAGGGGCGTTATACATTCTGGGAGATTAGTCTATTCAAGATTGAGAACATGTCCGCAGCTGGAGCGGGGCAGTAGGGTAGGAAGAGATGAGCATTTCTATGCGGGTTTGAAGAATCATTTTCAGTAATTTCGAACAATTTATCCCCCCCAATTGTGTGGATAGTCGCGAAAACATCTCCATCTGAACTGTTCTGTATGGTCCTTGGGGCCTTGAAAATTACTCCGAGGGGGCAAAAATAATTGAAACGTCAACGCGAAGTGAGAAAATTCAGAAACAAAGTTACGAATTCTAAGAGGCTGGACGCTTCTTTCCGGGCTTTCAAGTTCAAGTTCCGCGCTTTCAAGCCAATTAGCAAACTCTGACTGTCAATGTCCGAGAATTCCTCTATTTTTTTGTACTCGCTGGTTTGAGTTACCTCTTCCCGTCACATCCCCAGGGAGTCCTGCTGTTGCACGGCCGTTCAGAGCTCTTAATAGTTGTCGTGAGATTGCATGCCAGAGATAAAAGCGCCAGTAATAGTTTGGTAGGAGAGAGAGGGGGGGAGGGGGGGGGAGTGAGCGAAGAGAGTGGCCACAATCACGTGATCCGCATCACTCCTCGCTTGTTTGCTTCGTTGCATGGAGAAGGGTAGCGTGATGAGGACTGCTCTCTCTCTCCCTTCTCCTCCAGTCTCTCTAGTCACCTGAGTGGACGTCAGAGCAGACTGTACCGTGACAGCGAATGATGCTGGGCAGGGGTCCTATCTGACAAGACGCACTCATAAACATGCCAGTAATCTGCAGTGGTATCTTTAGCAACCGGGAGGGAAAATGCGCTGGGACTGAAAGTGCGATAATTTTAACATAACGGAGTGTTTTGAAGCACCGGAGTGCGATTTTTTTCATTTCATCGCTCCCCTTAGCGCGATATGGATATGAAGGTTTCGTTACTCTTTAAATTCATTGATTACCACCCTAAAATGCGATGACGAACGAAATTCTAGCATGTTTCACCACACTTTGAGCGCACTGTGATCATGGCAACAAAGTGCGATAAAAAATATTACCGTACTGTAAGTGTCATGACCATCTTCACAAACCGCTATAATAATGCGGTGTTCATCACAGTGTGAGAACTGCAATTATCGCCTGCGAATAGAAAAATAGTAGTCTTATAGTCTAACCTTCGGGTACATATCAATAGAAGGTCAATTTAAGTCATCCTCGGTGGTCTAAAAATGCGTCAAGTCTTTGCTTTTTATTTGTTGTTGTTTTTGTTTTGTTTCAACTTATCTTTAAGGTGTAGTGTTGGGTCGGCGTGCTCCTCTTTTCGGGACGTGCTGAATCATGGGTCCCCGTCAGTTACAAGCAAACAGCCACAAACCGCAATGCCAATCATAACGCCAACGTGACGTAACGGTGTCGTCACCATCTGGACTTGACTCGGTGTCAGAGCAGGACGAAGACAAACCGGACAAAATGGAACAGCTCGAGTGGCTTTAGTTTTTTGCTCTGGCTTGGCCACGAACAGGACGAGCCGGGGGGTCCATGTAGTGCAGCTCATCCACACGATACCGAACGAGGTTCTTGAGCCTAATCGAATGTATTTGGCGTTGTGATGCGATGGGGCCTTGGCGGGGCGGGGCGGGGCGGGGCGGGGCGGGGCGGGGCGGGGCGGGGCGGGGCGGGGCGGGGCGGGGCGGGGCGGGGAGTGGCGGGGCGTAGAGCGATCCCCGGAAGGACACAAACTACAGGCGTGTGGAAGCGGATGGAGACATTGTGCTCCCTCCCACACTGTGAAAAAAATTCTCGTAAAGTTACGACAAAGTACTGGAAAATTTCTTTCCAAAGCACAGTTGTAAATTTAAGACAAACTGTCGTAATATTTTGAAAGAGTGTTATGTATTTTTGAATTTGGAGAGCATGAGCACCACGTCCAAAATACCACGACTTAGACTCGAAAAGTTACGACAAAACCACTGGAAAATTATTTTTTCTAAAATGTCGTAAATTTACGACATTTTTTTACAGTGTACCGCCTGAAATTTAGTTGTCTGCCGCTACTCCCCGCCACAGCTCTGCATGTCCCGTTGGACGGCGCGGCGCGGCGCGGGGGGAGCAGTGGAAGTTGGGTTGAGGTGAGTCTGTGGAACGGGGCGGGGCGTGGCGGGGCGGGTGCTGGTGCAGACAGCCTGATCCTAATGGTCAGGGCTGCGGGGGGGGGGGGGGGGGGGGGG
>CABIKL010004075.1:0-10173 GCA_902196195.1 Aptinothrips rufus | reverse complement strand
CACTCCCTTCTCCTTTTTTTTTTTTTGTTGAGCCTTGCATTTAAATTTGTCTCTTTTCCATCAGGCAATGTATTAATTTTTTAAAAAAGTAATTGTGTACTTTATTAATGCCGGTTAACCACTAACTAGTTAACAGTTCAGTTCATTCTAAGTGGGTGCTTTGGTTTTGTGTTTTTTTACAGTATAGTGCCTCTTTATATGCTGTGCAAATTTCCTTTGTTTGAATTCTGACAATCAACTAGCTTGAACTTGTGAAAAAAAAAACGTTTTTCTGCCAATAAATAATCGAGTGCATTACTTGTTGAGGTGGTTTGTAGATCAATGCGTCTTTTATTTTTTCCTCTTTCCCTTGACTCTGGTCGTTTCCTCTTCCACAATGCCTTGTTTTATTTTATTGGATGAGGAAGCAGCACATAACGTTTTCTTCCTTCCCTTACATTTCTCTTAACAAATTTGTGTAGTAATTGAAGTGCAAAAATTCATGCCAAGCACATAAAGAGGTCCCAGCTACTCCAGCGACTGTACGGCTGCTCGCATCAATGAAATATAAGTTTTCAAACAGACACACAGCTTCATCACATCGTTTGTCGTTTTAGTCTTCCGTTGGTCATTTGGCATTTGAGCTTTGTGAAAATATGAGGAAATCACTAACAGAGAGGTTTTGTTTCGTTTCACATAACTTATTTTATTAACACAATCACGACAAAAATCATGGAGAAAACGATGGCTGGGTGCAGAAGAGTAGAGGCGGTCCAAGGCAGTCGTTGACGGCGCTTGTCCTCGAACACGGACTGGGACCTGCGACAAACAAATGGGCAAAGCAAAGTTATCATGCAGAAAGAAACAGGTTGCATTGTTTGTTGTTGTTTGTAAGCAAGTGGCGCGAAGCAAAACATGATGCAGGAAGCCTTAGCAAAGAGTTCCCGAGCAGACCAGGGCGGTCTTTACGTCGGACTTCCCTGTTCTGCGCTGGGTTGATACGCTGCCAGTGAAAAATAAATCGTCGAAATCGATATTGACCATTCGTCACGCCCTTTCGACGTCGAGATTAGATCAATCGATGTAATTTCGACAAACGACTTCTCACTGCGCAGCTCATTAGTTTTGCACTGGCCGCGACAGGACGATCCAGTCCACTCGAGCGCAAAGCGCAGAAAAGTCACGGATAGGAAAAGAAAGAATCAGTTATGATCCCGACCCCCAGATTATAACCGCGCCTTAGGGAACGGGATCAGTGCTCCTCGCAGTAATGCCTGCTCAAGGAGGTCATACTTTGCGGTGCACCCCGTAACGCAAGGTTTGAGTTCGATTCTTTCCCTATCGGATTTCCTCCCTCACATGAACGAAGTTTTCACAACCACAGGTCAGGGGCGCCGCGGTTGCCGCTTGAGCAGGGCGCGACACATTTCGAATCAGGCCGCAAGTATCGAGTAGGACACTAGCTAGACTGATTGTTTGCGTCGGCGCCGAGCTGAATGGTCCGCGCCGCTCAAAGTGGTCCGAAAGCCGCCGCTCTACGCAGGGCGTAGGCACAACAGGATCGCACCGTCGGCGGTTGGGTGCAGCCCATAGCACAAGTGCGAAAGGAGCGAAACGTTGAAACACTTACCCACCGCGCAGGTCGCTTGAGGGGGAGAGACGCACGCACAACGACAACAATCCACGAACGCACGGTCGTTGCACATCATTGTGAACAAAGAAACGAAGTTGATTCGACCCACACTCGAATCAGAAACAAACAGTATACGGATGGTGCGGGCGAGGAGGAATGGGTGCGGCCTCCACGCTGGGATAAACTTACTTTGTCATGATAGACGGTGCAGCTCTAAAGAACACGGTAATGCTAATCGTAATTATTGCTAGTTGCTGGTTTTCTGCCAGTTCAGTCTGCCCTTCTCTCTATACGTTCAAAAACGTTTAAAAAACAGCCTCGGGCTCAGGGTAGGGCTCAAGGTGGGGCTCACTGGGGGGCTCACATACTTGAGGGCTCTCGTCCGGGCTCAGTTCCGGGCTCAACGCCGGGCTCACCTCGGGGCTCACCCCTACCCGGGCTCACAGCCAGCCGGGCGCATTTCCACCTTCCCCCCTGGTGGTGTTATCATTGATGGGGTTGCTAGGAACACTACATTACATCTCCGGAATATTTTGAAGTAGGAACTCACACTTAAGAGATATGTTTAACATACTTTAAGGCGTTTGATAGGTGAACGGCGGACGAAGTTATGGAAGAGTGCCCAACAGGGCTATGGAGCTTATCTTTACGAGAGAGCAAGAACTACAGCAAGTCCAGAGCTTGAAACAGGTTAACAGCCCTCATAAGGTGTAGAGTTAGAATAATAGCAGCATCAACCTGTGGGGAAGTACAGTCACCCAATATTGGACAATCACCCTACATTTGTTCATCCAGGTGGAGGTTATTTGCCTAGAAATCACGATTCCAGGTGGAAACCACGAATCTAGATGGGAAATACATTCCCGGTCGATTTTTTTACTGACTCCGGGTGGAAGTTAATAATTCCACCTCGACATTGCAAAATACTCCTGGTTCATGGAGAAAACCCAGCTTGGTTTTGCATTGCAGATGGGACGCATGCATCTGTGGGTTTGCTGTGCATTGCGGATACATCGTCAGCGTCCTGTTAGGTGAATTCGTTTCAAACAGATCCTGATACTCACTGCACAGGCTGTCCGCCTCGTCAGACTTGTCTGCGCAGTTGGCGGGGCCATCGCAGGTCGCACTCCAAGGGATGCAGCGGCCGTCGCCGCACCGGAAATCTGTTGAGGCCGGACACGTGCGATTCTCTGCAACTCACATGAAACAGGACGTACCTGTTATTTTCTTCGAGCCACCCTTATATGCGGGACTTGAATTGGTCGGAAGCATCGTTTTCTGCACGAGGTGGAGTAAGCGTTGATTGAACTTCGAAACACAATGTGCAATTCCTAGTATAATCCAACCCAGTAATACCAATCACGCATACCGGTTACCCGAGGTGTCAGTCTGTCATGTGTACAAACTTTCTGTGATTTTATTAGAAATATTGATATTTTACTTCGTTTTCTAAAGAAAATAAAGATTACAGAAGCCATTTAGTACTGCAACTGACATAAACAGGACAAAAACAATAAAATTTTAGCTCAATTGTTGATTTTATTCCTTGTAATTCGATGTAATCAATGTAATCATGTAATCGTGTTTACAAATTAAGGCCGACTGACTGACCCCTCGCAGTTACCAGTACATTAGGAACTGTGATTTCACTCACTGCAGAGAGCAGGCAGCTCGTCAGACTCGTCCTTGCAGTCTACCTTGCCGTTGCACTCCCAGGTGTGCGGGATGCAGCGTCCTCCACCACAGCTGTGGTCCAGCTCGGCCAGACATGTGTTGTTCGCTGTAAGGACAAGAGAGAGTAACAGTAAGCTGTGAGCTCGATTACTTACGTCTTCGAAATTGCGAAGGCCTGTTTTGCATTGCATTTGCATCACGCGAAATGAATGCGTACGATTTTGTACGCATTTGCGCTGTGTTAAAAACTAACGCACCTTGCGCATTACGCTGCGCACAATTTTGTACGCAACTGAGCACATATTCGTAAGGAATCGTGTATAAATTGGAGCGCAAGCTGTGTTTCTTTAAAACAGAGTGCAGCTTGCGCATGGAATTGTACGCAGCCTATTTAGCGTGTGACACTGCTTTAGTAATTCCTCGCAAGTTTCAGACAGTGCAAAGGCAATATCTTCTCTTTCATAATGATTTTCGATCAGCTTGTTTAATGTTTGTGGGTTGGGGCTCGTCCACATATTTTTGACCATTTTTGACCCCCCCCCCCCCCCCTTCTCCATGTAACGGATCTTAAAGACCCCCACGTAACGGATCGTCACGCTGGGCCTTACCCCGTACACCTTAAATAAAGTTATGTAACGTGTGGACGACGCCTTGTCAGTTACAACGAGTACTGACGCCATTCTGTTTCCTTACCGCATGCCTTGCTGTCCTCGTCTGACCCGTCCGCACAGTCCGCCACGCCGTCACAGCGCTTCCAGAAGTCGAGGCAGGTCCCGTTGCCACAGTCGTGCTGCCAGTCGAAGGGGCAAGTGCGTGTGTAGTTCGCTGCAACGCAAGCACTCTTGCTAATGAAACAAAGCAAACGTTGGGTCAAACGCAGGTAAAACATGAAAGCTGTGTGATCACACCCTTGCCTCTCAGAGAGGCTGCCGATTTCTCAATCACGAGACAACCATGATTTAGCGAAAAGGATCTTACCTTAGCGTGTTGCTGGCAAATGAGCGCCTGGTCAAGTTTTTATTGCAAAATGCTTTGTTTTCATGTTTTAGCAAAAGAGTATATGCCAGAAAGTTAGTGACTGCAAAAGTGAGCGACCTCAGGTTATGCATTTCATGCGAAGGATTTCGCTCATTTTGCACGTTTAGGTAGGAGCCTACGCACTGTCTGAGAGTAACGGCTGCCTAGAGCAAGTTAAAACAGTTAGAGAACTCAGCCTGTTTCGCGCCTACAGTGCCTTGCGCAAATCTAGCCTTTTATTTGTTTTAGCTTGTTAAAATTATATACAAAAACAATCGTTTGAAGTATTTTAAATGAACGCTGACGCATTCCTTAACATGATTGTATTGCGAGGGGAGATATCAAAGGCACAGACTGCACTGGAAACAGAAGCGACGAAGAAAAGCGAAGAAAAACGGGTTCGCAAAACAAAGAGGACGACGGAAGAACACCGGCGTACCGGGCATGTGGAGAGTCAGTAGAGTAATGACCCTATTTCGGGCCACTGGCCCTAATTCGAGCTACCCCCTTTAAAATTACTTGCAGGCTATGTCAGGTCCTAGGCGACAAAAAAATGAAAGAGTTTACAATGTGAACTTTAAAATTTCCATGTCGTTTCGAATCTAGAGTTGCCAGCAGATGATTTTAAGAGGGCGGCTCGAAGTAGGGCCTGTGGCCCAAAATAGGGCCATTACTCTAGCGGATCCAGAAGACTTTGAAGAGGTGGCGATGTATTGCCTCCTATCAGGGGCTTTGTCTACCTTCCAGGCGGCGCGCCTGAGGCGGACCTACCCTAGGGGTAGGGGGGATGATTCCCCCACCCCCCACCTTTGATTCGCACCTGTGGAAAGTGACGACACGCGGTGGGCCAGGCGACTCACTCACCGCAGGTGCTGGGGGCCTCGTCCTCGCCGCCCTCGCAGTCCCTGCGGCCGTCGCAGAGCAAGGAGTCCGCTATGTACAGCGGCTTGCGGCCCCCGCAACGGAAGCACGGACGATGGCTTGCTGGGGCTGTAACAACACATTTGTCAGTTATTTTCTGAAATCACTGTCAAATCGTTACAAACTATTGCATTGTATTACACATGCTTATGCTTAGCTTACAATCTTACGTAAGTTACGAAGGAGTTTGTTTGTATTACAAACAATTTGCTCCATATATCACCAAAAAAGCTATTTTGTAGCGTTACAAACTAGTTTGTAATATGAACCAAATCGTTTGTAATACAAATTAAAATCCTTGGCGACTTACGGAAGATTGCAACCATATTATGTAATACAAAGCAATGTAACAGTGATGAATCCCAATATAGTCTTTTATATTTTCTTTTTATATGATCAGGTAGAAAAATGGCTGGACGCACGCCGCCAAAGGGTGATTATTGATCATACTCGTACGTGATTTAAAAATCTTATATCAGTTTTAATAGTTTGATTGCTTAATTTGATGCTTTATTTCGTAATAACTTGGTTGATTTTTATATATTTACAGTGATTTAAGTTATTTATTGTGTCTGAGCAAATTTTAAAATTTTGATGCGGAGTTGAAATATATTTCATGATTTGTTTATAAAGATTTTTCGATCAGCTCGATAATTTTTTCCTAACTTGAAATAATTTATTTACCGAGTACCGGTATACAAGACATTTTTTGGCGAGATCATCTCCTGCACGCTGCGCCTGGCGCTGCTCGCAGCAGCAGCCAGGAGTGCGGAGCAGCCGCGACTCATATACTCTTTGATTGTATGCGTCCAACCCAGCAAAAATTTGGGAATCTGTTACTGACGGATTCTCAACGGATGCGTCTATGGCTCGTTACATCACTCACAGCAGCGCGGGCCCTCGTCGTCGCCGTCCCCGTCGCCGGGGCGGCCGCGGTCACAGTCATGCACCTGGTCGCAGACGCTGGAGCCGGGGATGTAGCGTCCGCTGCTGGAACACCGGAACTCCTTCAAGTCCCTGTCCTGGTTCAGGCAGCGCCTGTAGCTCGCTGCGCACAGGAACATGGCAGTCAGAGGCGAACACCGCAAAACTTAAACCTTCCAGTCGACGGTATTCTCGAAGGAAAATTCGAAGGTTCATAGAACGAGTCGATTCGAAGGAATTATTATTCCTTCGGACTGCCACCGTCTGCGTCGCTGATCCAACGCTTATTCGAAGGGAAAATATATTCGATTCGACAGGTTCCACAAACGTTTACACATTCGATTGATTTTCCCTTCGATTCAACGGTTCACGATGTGAAACCTGCGACGTGTCAGGGGAAGAAATACCGTGGGTAATGTTGGTCACATGATGGCGGCAGTCTCTCTCTCTCTCTCTCTCTCTCTCTCTTTCTTCGTGAGCCTTTGCAGGTAAACTTCACGACGAAAACCCGACGAAAACGATCCCTTGAAATCCACGGATATAGGTGGATTTCAAGGATCCTTTTGGGCTTCTCGGCATATATAGCCATAGCCATTCTTGACATTCACCTATCCTTACATTTCAAGGGATCGTCTTCAAAATATCCAAAATGGATCAAAATTTTCAAAATTAATTTTTTCGGCTGCAAGGAAGATAAAATCTGCATGTTCTGGCTGATTTTGTAGTGAGTGAGATGGCCTTTTGAAAGTGAATCAACAGTGCGGCAGCAAACAAACCTGCTTCTGTGCTGCCATCTGCCAAAACAAAACAAAGGACTGGAAAAAAATCCGAAAATCGCAGACGCGCGCCGCTACGTGTTTATTAGTTACCATTCAAGCACAAAATATCGAGCTTTCCATGGACGTGGCTTAATGGACTAACTACCTTAACTTAGAAGACTCTCGTTAACAGGCGTATCATATCCATTAGTGCGGGTCAAAAACATGTAGAAAAGATCTTCTAATAGTAGTTAAAGATAATTTTAAGATTTTAGAAGTATGATTAACCGTTTAAACCGTGCCTTGAGATCCATCTTCTCATATTTCAATGCAGTGTGGCTGTCAAAATGGCGCCTAAAGGTCTCTGCCGAATTGCTCCAAATAAATACAGCGTGGCAAAAACGTGCAGTAAGGCGAAAAACGACCCCCTACTTACCGCACAGGTCTGGATCTTCGTCCGATTTGTCGACGCAATCCTCATGATCGTTGCATTCCAGAAACCATGGCAGACAGTTGCCGTTTCCGCACCTGTGGTCCGTGCGGTCCACGCATGTATGATTTGCTGTGACAAAATGCGGCAATAGTTTGATATTTATTTTATTATTGCGGATGAAACCACAAAATTTCAATTGCATTTTGTTCCTCGACGTTCCGTGAAAAGTCTCAAAACTGGCCATAGATTCAGATATTTGTTTGAAAAAATAGGGATTCGACATCGATTTCATAATGGAAGCAGGCAAAGCTTTTGAATGTACTCTCATACCTCATCAGTTTCAGATTACCCTTGTTTACAGTGAGAAACTTAAGTGCGTGGACAATTACTTCATTGTACAAACTTCAGTCGTCATTGTGACGACAATTCTATGGCCATTTTTTTTTTTTTTTTTTTTGCGAGTGTCGTCACGTTATTTTAGTTTGATGACTATGTCAAAAAAAATGTGCACAGCGATTTTGAACCTCAATGACCATTATTTCGTCTTAAATGGCGAACGTGTCGTTAACTGAAACAGATTCGTAGTTATTTTGCTCACATGAAAAGTCATCAAAACTGTTGTGAAATGACTACAAATTTTCTCCGATGTTCCCAGTGAGCCATGACACGTCGATTTTCCGTCGATGGCTAGAATCGACGTCGAATTTCTCTAATTATATCCACAAAATTGACGAATTTTAGAAGTTCGACGTCAATTTTGATACCGATTTTGACGGGGATAGCTCGCAAATAAAAGAAACTTTGCACGCAATGTGCAGGCGTGTTCTCACCGCACATGGCGGGGTCTTCATCCGCCCCGTCGTTGCAGGCGGCCACCCCGTCGCAGGCTGAAGTGTAAGGGACGCAGCGCCCGCTGCCACAGTGGATGTCCGAGGGGTGTCGGCACGTCCGCTTCTCTGCAGCAACGAACGAGAGTTGCACGGTATTGTCGCTTCGTCTAGAGAGTCTTGCAGCAAGTCAGCTATTGGTTTTAGTTGTATTTGTGACTAAGCAGTAACCTCTATTCCTGCAATACTTCGAAGTTTATTCAGCGTGGCACGTCCTATGAACGAGAGGATATCATAGTTCGGAACCGAAATTATACGGAATTGATTGCGAGGACGGTTTATGAAGAAGTCATAAGGACGCCGTTGCACGAATTAGTATGTAACGCCGTTCCAAGGAAACACCGCTTTATGCATCGAGTACACTGTACAGTCACCTTCCTTGTCAGAAGAGTTTCCTTGTGTATAGCAGTAGTTGCATCACTGCCAGAAAGAACCACAGTGAAAAGTACAGTTTGCACCGGTCAATAATTTGCCTGGTGAACCGTACCTCCCATAAGAGACCACAGGGACTTACACCGTACACCGTACCCCAAAAGACCGTACTTAAAAAGTATGGTCGAACCAGGCAAATCATTGACCAGGATTTTTGGTACGATTGGAAATTTTGGTACGGTTTTTCTGACAGTGATCTTGTGTATCTTGGAATCCATACTTAGGCTTCGTTATAAACCGAGAGGAGTGGAGGAGAAAATCTGCGCATAGCAGTCTCCGAGGCAGTATCTGTTTATATCGAGGTCTGTGTAAGGTTCGTTCAGTCCGACAGCGTTTCTTTACAAACATGGCGGTTGCAAGTTGACATGCGCAGGTCGGTGCAAGGCAGGCAGTGCGCTACGCGAGCGGGTGGTTAGTTAAGGTTAGGTCAGGTCCGAGCTACGATGCGTCCCCCCTATGAACAATGCCCGTTGTAGCGATTGTCTGCCAACAGGGCTCGATGTGAAAAGTAGCTGCAAACAATGCCCGATTTGAAATGAACTTAAATCTGCAGATGAACTTTGATGTCACTTTCAAGATTCCCAGGTGTTCTTCTATACGCTAACATTGCTTAAAGGTGCGTCCCCTGAGTATTAATCTTCCCGAAAACGCTCGGATAGGGCATCTTAAGTGTCTCCAAAACATAAATCCTGTGTCATGTGCCGGAGCTGTTAGGGGTCGTCCACATATTACGTAACGCCATTTAAGGGAGCTAGGTCCAGCCAGTCCAATACGTGGGGGTCACTAAGATCCGATGGCGGCGTCGTCGTATTCAAATCAAACGCATGTCTTTTGTTTGTCTGCCTAGTGCGTTGGTCTGAGCGTAGTCTACAAAGTCGACGAGACGCGATCGAGACGGCAGGAACTATTTCATACGGACCCAGCCTTCTTTCCACTCACCGCACATGTGGTACTCCTCGTCCGAGCCGTCTTTACAATCAGGTGTGCCATCGCAGGTACTGGTGTACTCGATGCAGTCCCCGTTGGGGCACATGTGCCCTCCATACCTGCACACTGCAAGATCAACAGAGTGGAGCAGCAACGCCGGTCATTACGGAGGAAGAATCTCAATCTTGCGAGATGGAAGCTGAATTTAGTACCATATCGAAAACAAATTTTGATTCCTCGGTCAGCTCGATCGGACCACGGACTGGGGCTCCACTGCGCCCTCGAAGATTCAAATCTTAAAGTGCACTGCGGGACCCGTTCCAGTGATCAAATCGGTCTGACGCAGGTATCAAAACTGATGATGTCGCACGTGGTACCAAATTCAGGAGCAAATTAACTTCTCCCGTATGATACTCTCAACAGCACGCGCATCGCAGCAAAACAAGTTGGATGCATCTTTTAAAATCAAAATCCAGAGTAAGTGCGATTTTTCGGCTGGAAACCTTTTTGGTCCGGGCAAATTGAAAGAATTATTTGTGGCGGTCCGAGGGCGTGACTATGGTTTTCAGTAGGATAGAACAAAAAAGA
>CABIKL010004074.1:0-10174 GCA_902196195.1 Aptinothrips rufus | reverse complement strand
GAGAGAGAGAGAGAGAGAGAGAGAGAGAGAGAGAGAGAGAGAGAGAGAGAGAGAGAGAGAGAGAATATACGAAATAGAGGACAGAAAGTCCATAGCTCTCAGAATCTGACTTTACCACACGAGCCGTGGAGCCAGTAATAATAATAATTTGACAAGGTGAGCACCAATTATTGATGCCACATTCGATTTGGCGAAATTGATCCCACGGGGAAGAGGCCATTCATATTTCATGTTCATAAGATTTTAAAAGCCGCCGCTCTCCTCCCCACAGGCCCACCCCGGTTCCAGTTTGGACTATTTCGCGTAACTTTTTCCCGTGTCTTAGCACTAAAATATGGGACAAGTTATGCAGAATCGAAAAAGAAAAAAAATTCTGAACGACGACTTGTCAGCGGCCCTTGCATGTAATATATACGGCCCCTAAATTACATCAAGTATAGGCAACAGGAGAATGACCAAAATAAATGCATCAATATTATCTTAGTTTGCTTCAACTGCAAGGAAGTGTAAACAAACCATGCAGGCATCAGAAACATGCTATCCGTAGTTCGACATGCACACAGGTCTAGATTAAAGGACAGTTCAATGTTCAGGTGCAAAGAGAGCTACTGCAAATGAGTAATAATCAGTGACGAATAGATTTCGACAAACTCATGTTTGTTTTTTGTTGCACTTGGTGCAAATTTAGTTGAAATGTAAGATTTCGTTCTTTGCTGTGCTCTAGATAAAGCAACGCACGGTGCACCCCCTATTTTGGGCTTCTCTGCTTGTCAGTCTCTTACAGAGTGTAAGTTACCGGGGGTACGCAAGCAATTGAGTGTTCCAAGCGAAAGCCAGACCGGAATCATGACATAACTATGAAGAACAGAACAACACGGTGAGAGACGTAGCAGGATGTAGCAGCTCCAGTTCCACGTTCTACACTGTTAATTGCTTACAAAGAACTTGTCTCTGTAACATACAAAGAACACACGATCTTCGTAATACAAAAAAACTTCATCGTAATACGAAGAAGCGTCTCTATAATACGAAGAAATGGCTTTGTAATACGAAGGAACTTCTTTGTAATACAAACAAATTCTTCGTAACTTATGAAGATATTTCTTTGTATTACGGTTGTGCAAAACCTCCTGTACCTTACGAAGAATGTTCTTTGTAATGCAAAGAAGTTTCTTTGTAAGCAACTAACAGTGTATTCCTCGTCGTGTCGCCTTGTTCTTCATATTTCCGGCCTGGCAATTCGTTCTCGTACCCTACCGACAAGTGTTTCAAAAGATATTGCCTCGGGCTGCATTATCAAATCCTGACGAATACCTATCCCAGTTGCCTAGCAAAACCCTTATTTCAGTAGCTATATAATGGCGCCTGAGTAATGTCGACCATGACGGCCACCAATATTTTGAAAGCAATCACGACAAAAACTATCTGAATCTGAATCAAATAGGCAAGGAGGAGGACTGTTCCAGTCCAAGGCACGCTACACCAAGTCACATCTGCCACACCACACCATGCCACGACACGCCACAGCACTCCGTGGAACAGAATGCCCAGTGAGAAATAGATGACTGTCACAGATTTAATACTGTACTACGATCCCGTGTACATTTAATCACGTTACAAACCAGAAAATAAAGATATCAATGGATTTTGTTAGAGCATTCCATGCCGTTTATAAGGCACAATACAGGAGTCATGTAAACCTCATTACTTTGACTGATCGGCTCAAGATATCTACATTTTCATACAGGCAGTCGATTGGGTTGCCTACCGCTCTGCCTGATCAGGGGAGGCAGCGCCGGGCCGGGCTCTCTCCTCCCCCTTCTAGTTCCCCCTGGCCGAGGGAGAGCGATAGGCAACCCAATCGACTGTTCTGTATGAGCCTTTACACCGGGTGCATAAATTTGGACTCAACTTTTCATGAACGGGAAACTCTTCACTTTCAACTGATGAACTGAGGCAGCAGTGACTGGCACACTGCAAGGTACAAGTGCATGTGAGAGGGTGCTAGCATATTCCAGCTGAATGCGGCAAGGACTAGACCAGGCTCGAGCGCGAGCTCCAAATATTTTGAACGTTGAATATGGTAGGTTAAGGGAACGTACACAAACCACGTGGTGCAGTCTAGGGATGGTTAGATTTGGTCTCCCTATGCTCGGGAAATGCAGACGCAAAACAGCACCACGAAGGGGGATAGGCGAAGGAAAGGTGTTTCCGAGATGGCCCAAATTCCGACTTCGTGGTTTGTCTACGTCCCCTGGATCCAAGATGGGTGACGAGCGCAAACCATGTGGTCGGAATGTGGGCCATCTTGGACACCCCCACCTCCTCCTCCTTCGTGGTCCTGGTCCTGTTTTGCCTAACTTTCCCTTGTTAAAGCATAGGGCCGTGGGTTTCGAGCCCCCCCTCCTAAACTGCACCACGTGGTTTGTGTACGTTCCCATGGCAGAATGCTATTATTCCAGCATTTTGAAGAATAAATTACACGTGCAAGTACAGCCAACAGTACATCATATCACAGAAGATTCGGTGCTGCGTTTGAGCACTTAGTGCTGCTCAAAGCTAGAGCACGATATAAAGTATTTGTCTCCATCCAAGATACCTTGACTAGCGTGACGGCAAAATGACGGTCGTTCCAACGTATTTTTCTTCTCTTCCTTTATGAGAAGATGGTTTTTGAAGATTTGTCCTCCAAATTTCATAATTTGGCTTATAATACAATGATTTCGATTTCGTCAGAGTTATACACAGCCTCGCTGTTGATGTATTCCAGTCCAACATGACAGTCAACAACCAGGGCCATGGTTAGACCGTCTAACCTCTAACTCGCTTGCAGTGAGAGGGTTGAGGAACACCTGCCAGGGTTATAGGCAGCCATCAGAGCGTCAAAACGGGCGGGATTTTTTATTTACCCGCTCCATGCCCTTCGGAAATGTGGTCGGCCGGATCAACTTAAACTTAAACCTATGCTTTTCCTTATGGAGCGGGTGAAAAACATCGCCCGTTTGGACGCTCTGGTAGCCATGGGTTGTGGGCCAGTGGTGACAGTGCAGTGGCATGCTTAGCATTGATCGTCCATGCCATGTGCGCCCCTACCCTGCCCTACCCCGCGCAACAGTCGCGCCGCTAACTGTTCACCGGTGCTATCCAATGGATGTGGTGCGGACACTGTCCAGAGGACGTCCAGCCATAAGGCCTAACCACAGACATAGCCAAGCGGGCCGCGAGCGGTTCATGGCAAGGCAGGCAAGGCCATGCTCGGCCCGGGGGAGGGGGTGGGGTGGCGGCGGGTGGCGGCGGGTGGCGGCCAGACCCGTGGGGGCCGCCGCAACACGCACGCACACACGCACGCGCGCAGGCGGACAGGCGGACGGACCGACAGGCACACACTAACACACATCCACACACACAACCCACACTTACAGTCACAAAACAAAACGCGCGTTCGCATACGTATGCCCAGGCTTTACCAAGCCGCCCCAGAGCAGAGCCGGTGCATGCTGGGCTGCACATAATACACGTGCCCCTCCCCTCATCCCCCCGCCCAGACTGCCCTGCTGACACACCCAGTGGCTCGCGGCCTCGCGCCACGACTGTCACGCCGTGTCACGCCGCTGCCATGTCACACAGTCACTCTCAGTCAACAGATGACACCCACCTTCGCAGCTGAAGCCCTGGCCGATGAGTCCCCACAGCATGTCCCCACAGTGATGGCAGTAGGTCGGCCTGTGGTACGTCTTCTTGGTGAAGCTGTGCCCCAGGCTGGCGGCCAGGCTGGCGGCCAGGCCGGCAGCCAGGCTGGCCGGGGCGTCCAGCTGAAGCCCGGAGGACCCGGAGGACGCCATCATGAGGCCAGGCCAGGCCTGCCCAGGCCCCGCCAGGCTGTAGCCAGGCTCTAGGCAGCTAGCCTGCTGCTAGCTCGGCTCCGAGCGCGACCAGCGCGACTGCGCGCCACGATCTCACCGTGCTATCGCGACCATATTACATGGCTAGGTGATCTCGGAACCGAACGCGAACATGGTAGCGCCTCAAGGAGCCCCTGCAGCTCACATGGCAGACCGGGAGGCGCATTTCCTCCATTCACAGCTGACCATCACTCGCTGAGCCGAGATATCTTCTCCGCGCATCGGGAAGGCGGGCCAGGGTCACCACGCACCCTACGGAGCCCAGCGCCAGCCCAGCGCCACTAGCGCTCAGCTCCACTCGCTCGCTCGCCCTCGCCTCGCCCGCTCGCTGCGGCCGTGGCGGGGCAGGGCGGGGCGGGGCAGGCGGGGCGCGCGCGACCGACCGAGGGGCGGGGGTCGAGAGGAGAGGGCGCAGAGGGGCGGGACGTGGAGGGGCATGGTGAAGTGGGGCACGCGGGCCCGAGTGCAGCCGAGCGGGGATCGCTCACGGCCCTCTGGATGCGAAGCGTCGATCAGAAGCTGGTACAGTATGCTGTTTTTCACCGCGGTCATTGTAAACAACAGCTGATGGCGAACTGTGTCATTCTCTCTCGATTCTCCTCGACTTCAACTCGACTAATTTTCCCAGAATAGAAGAGCAGGGCTCTGATCAGAGCACTTGAAATAACGCCCTTTTCGACCGACACTTCCCTCGGCGTCGGAGGGCGCGGGGAGATGGGGCGCGACGCCGAACTTAGCCGAGCGCTACCGAGGCGTCGTCGGCTCTGTGCTGTCCTGTCCCGGGCTGTGCCGGGCCGCTGCTCGCTGCCGCTAGCCGCACAGGGGGGCCAGGGCGCCCGCCAGGCATCAATACTACGTAGTGACGTCACTGCCGCCCCCTGCGCTCCGCCGCCACCCAATCCCGCCCCCACCCCAGCAAGCACTCAGTTCTGGCGTGTCGTGTGACACCTGTCACTGCTCCCTCCCGCCTCGCCCAGCGTCGCCCAGCCCGGCCAGGGCCAGGGCTGGCCTAGCGCCTACTTGCCTGCAGGCCACCAGCAGCAGCCACAGCTTGGCCACGGACAGGGCACGGCACGGCATGCCACGAGAGGAGAGGGTACACCTCCTCGCTCTGCTCCTTGCTCCTGTCTCGACATGAACACGGAAGGGCTGGGGAAGGGTACATGCTAAAGAGCTGTTACATGTGTTAAGGGGACCCCGGGCAGCAACTGACTGCTGGTGGGGTGGGAGGGCACACCGTAAGGATGTTAAGAGGCATCTCGGTAGAAGACATCTCGCTTGTTGCGTACACCCGACACGCATACACCTTCGTTACTGCTTACATGTGCGCCAAACTCGTGCTTATGAAATGTTGGTCCCGAGCAAGGTCTACACCTCAATATCGTGTCGGCGATTCGGAGCTCGCTCACATTAGACGGCTGGCGTGATATCACTGGCTAGGCATTCTCTTTTACTATTGCCTTATCCTTCTCTTATTCATCCGTACTTGTTGCTAAGGTGGAGAAAATCTTTTCGATTTAAGCTTTTGAAGCTTGCTCTGAAGACAACTCTGATAGCCGTTTAATTCCAGTATCCAAAGTTTGGCTTGATACAAATTTCCTTCGCTACCACTTTTCGGTTTCACTAAGCAACTTTGAGGAGCCCTTACTTGCTTCTGCATTCAACCAGATAAAATGTATGAATTTCTATAAAGTAACTTTTAAATAAAAATGACCTAAATCACTGAGAACCCAAGGAATTGTGTTAGATCAGGCAAAATAAATACAAAAGACTCAGATATCCCTATGTCTATTACATTTATTATCTTACTTATTCACACTACACAAATTGATTTCTTGCAGGTCAATACAACACATAAAATAGAATACAAAAAAAAGGTTCCAAATTGCGACTGGTTGGCAATAGGAACATCTTCCTCCTCAAGAAAGATACTGATAGCACACGGCAGGTCCTCTGACGTGGTACTCAGTACGGCCTGCTGCGACTGTCCCTGCCGCCCCGGTCCCTGCAACAGAAAACACACACATGCATCAAATCACAGCGGGTTGGAAGCACAGGGACTGTCAATGGACCGAGTCAACCTACCCTCCCATTCCGCCTCGCATTGGTCCGCCTCCTCTGCCGCCGCGAGAGAAACCTCCTCCTCGGTCACCTCCCCGCCCCCTGAAGCCGCCCCTGTCCCCACCTCGACCTCGGCCGCCGCCGCCACCACCTGGAGAACGTAACAAACAGTCATTAGACACTGCAACTTCCCACTTACACGATGCCATCAATGACGTCCACTAGCTTACGTTCGCCCCCGCCGACCCCCTCGGGCCTCTCCTCGCCGCACCGATTGCACTGTTGCCTCCAGGCGAAGTTTGTATTGCTGCAACTGGGGTTTGTACATCTCCAGTCTCCTTCCCGCCCTCCGAATCCTGAGGGAGAAAAGAGCACGTCAGAGAGGATACATCTACCCTGTCAACCACACAGCAGTACATGTGCACCACTTACCGCCGCCTCCACCTCCGCCGCCCCCGCTGCTACTCCGGTCACCCCCATCACGGCCACCAAATCCACGGTCACCTCCCCGATCACCATAGCTTCCTCGGTCACCTCCACGATCACCAAAGCCTCCTCGGTCGCCGCCATACCTAAGGACAGAATAATTATGCGTTTCAAAGGGTGCGATTATGCGCGCTTTTTCAGTGTAATTACGCGCACTTTATGCTCCAAAAAAGTCGCGATTATGTGCCAAAAATATCAAGTGAAGCGAAACTATGCACACAAAAAAATACAATCCATGATAACTTTTCCCATTTGAGTAAATTGCGAAAGTTAACCGCAAACGACCAACGCAACAAATTAACAATTACAGAAAAATTCAATTAAAAATCTCTTCGACCATTGAGAATTTATGCGATTACGCAGTCAAATAAATATCCTTTCTATAGACATACCCGCCGCCGCCACCTCCTCCACGACCGAATCCGCCGCCACGTCCGCCTCCACCACCTCCCCTCTCACCACGGCCCCTCATGCCATAGTTATCCCTCTTGGTGGCAAGCTGCACTTTGATTGCGGAGCCCTTGAAATCCTTGCCTGAAGCATACATACAGTGAACATTAGGGAAGCCGTGGATAAAAATTTCACAGTTTAATCGATATAACAGTTGATGTTGGAGACTCACCGTCGAACCACTGAATAGCAGATCGTGCTGTGTGCGCATCATCATATGTGACAGTACACTCCCCCTTGGACTTCCCAGTGTTCTTGTCATTATACATCCATATCTTGGGCCTCATTGTTTTCTTGTCAGTCTGTAAGATAATATAATGAAATTCACAGAAGCTGCACAGAAAAATTAACACCCAGAGTCTGGAGCAAATCAACCCAGCAACAGAAGAAAATATTTTTCCCGAACATTATGAGACCTTTACCCAAAGTATCAGAAAACTTGAAAACGCATTTTAGAATAACTATCAAAACGGCATTCAAAATATTTGCAATGCTCTTTCTTTTTAAACCCTTTGATTCCAGCAGATTCTGGCTTTCCGTTTGGCTGTGTGAATAGCTTTAGGACAAAGTTTAATATTTTTAAACACAGGCAAATACTTAGTGGCATACCTTAATGATTCCTATGGCACCGAAATGGTTGCGAACATCATCTTCAGTAAGAGATGGTGACATTCCACTAATGAAAATGGTATCTTCTTGAACGATGAAGTCGTCCCTTCCGGATCCGGATCCCGATCCTCTATCCCCGCCTCCACCTCCACCGCCGCCGCGCGATCCTCCGTCGTAGCCGCCTGGGCAGAAACAGCTTGTAAGAAATTGTGGTCCACTCAAAGTTTCATTAACTTAAAGAACAGTCACACACGGTCTGAAGTGTGGGACTTAGTTATCTTTGCATAGAAGAAAGGACAGAGCACTCCTAAATAAAAATATTTTCGAATTAAATCGCCCAGGGCATAGATTGGACATATGGAAAGAACTATTTGTTGCACAGATCTAAAATTTGTTTATGCAAAACTTTTAACTTTCTTGAGAATTTAAATACTTTTGTAGTAAAACAAGACTTAAAGGGGGAAAAATAAGAAAAAATGACGGATTTGACTTCTGCATTTGACATCCATATTAGGTCTTACAAAATTTTTGGACAAGCCAGCTTCACATGTATATTTCCAGGTTTCAGAACCAGAAGACAACATTTCCTATAGCATTTGCGAATAATAATGAAGTAAACCAGTTTGTGAACCACCAGCAGACACTGCATTTAAGATTGAAGGAGCATTTAAAGATACCTTGGCTGAGAACCTTCACAAGAGAACCAGCACAATGTAGTGCTACACAGCCACATGCATTTCATTATCTTATTCCCTTAATTATTTTCACTCGATGACCATAGTATCAGCAGAGGTTCATATAGACCCAGGCCTCTGCAGAATAAACACTTGGAGACTATTTCAGTGGCGTACTCCAGGCAACCTAACGCATTTTAGAAACCAATACCAAGTTGTAGGCTGAGTTTGTTTGTTTTGTCACAACTACGTCTGAGCCGCGGAAATTTGACTTCCAGTTGGAATATGATCACATCTTATCTAAGTTCATTTAGGAGACTTCACAGTAGTACCCACAGATACTTTGCATGCATGTGCATTTTGTTGGGTACCAATTATTTCTGCATTCAGCAAAGGACAGGTGGACTAAGAAATAGTTGAAACAACAGACACCTAAGACCTTATAGTACCTTTGGATAGATAATGTGGTGGATCACAACACATGGACCCAATAAACCACAATATTAGGAATCATCATTGATGGCATTGTGAGCGAGAGAAGTCCACGTACAGGACTAACTCACAGTTTAAAAAAATAACTATATGCTGCTTTCACTCCACCACATTCGGACAAGTACCATTATAAAAGAATTAGGAAAGAGAAGGACGGTTTAGTTCCATATGTTAGTACTATGTTCTCTTATCAACCACAGTTCTGATCCTGAAATGAATAAGGGGGAGGGCCACTGATAAGAAAGAAATGGAGGAAGCTGTAAATACCCCAATAAAACTTACGGGTCTAGCAATAACAATACCTAGAATCCTAACGAAGCTTCACCCACATTAATAAAGGACTTTTAAATGTGTCACGTTAAGGATAACACATAAGTTGAGCTGCACAAAAAAAGATTACTGGTACGCTTTAATCAAATAAGAGTAAGACTGGTTTTATTTCAAAACAATGATAAAAAAAAGAAGGATGCCAGGAATTCACTGCAATTTTTGAGTCTCAATTTAATTAACTTTCTCAACTTAATTTAATTAACTGTCAGGATATAAATGCCAATGGAAGCATACTTAATGACGTCAAAGGATATTTTCTTCCCCATTGAAAGCAAAGGGTTATTTATCATGAGGTAAATGTCACTTCAGCAATTTGGGACCAAGTGTCTAAAAAACCACTCCCGAAAAGATCGTAAGTGAAGCACCTGTGTGCTTGCTGAACACATGCACACCCACATACACACACACACAAACTACATATGAAGACCCTATATCCTCACATGAATGAATATCAAAGTAAATATATGCACATATATCATTTGATACTCAGGCAATAATAGACCATAGGATGATAATACCCCTATCTATTGTAAGCTTATATAAAAAAAAAGAAGAGAAAAAGCAGAAGGCAGTCACCAGCTGCAGTTACCTTTATTAAAACCACCTCTGCCGCCACTGCTAAAACAGATGCAACACAATATGAGTGGGGCAGCGCAAGGCAATCTGAAGAGTTGGCCGACGTCTCACTCAAATCCGCTTGCTTTGGAGATGTTACATGTCTTGTCAGTTCAGTCCGTCAAGTCAGTTAATTTCGTCAAACTAATCTTGAAACTATCAGTATGAAACCCCTCATTTTTTTAAATTTTTTTTTTCGAGAATTCATATCTATGGTAGTAGATGAGGGCCACACCGTATCATATCATGTAGCTTGATATAGACCTAGATCTGAAGAGTGGAACTTGGACCACCACTGATGACACAATTTGAAGATAAGTACCTTAAGGTCTCGAAATCACTGTGCATGACGCAACACCAGCATCTCAACCATTGAGTACTAACACCAGCGATGTGCCGTCAATGTGCACTTGTCAACCAATTCTTACCATTTAATAAAAATGACATTTACACACGAGTAAACTTTACCAAATAATGAACCTTAAGTCATTTCAGCAAGTATTTTTTTTTTTTTTTTTTTTTTTTTTTTTTTTTTTTTTTTTTTTTTTTTTTTTT
>CABIKL010004073.1:0-10174 GCA_902196195.1 Aptinothrips rufus | reverse complement strand
GCTTTGCATCTGTCTCTCTTTCTCCCGCCGTAAGAGTTCAGTGAGTGCGACAGAGACAGAAAGCGCTAGTGGGCTCCAGAGCCCACCAGTTTCCCGTCTCTGGAGCGGTCCCTCTCCCTCTCGCGTTGCCTGTCCTCAATGTGTCGGTGTCCGCTGCTGCAGGAGCTGCGCGTGCTGCGGTGCCGGGGCTGCGGCGTGGCCGAGGTGAACAAGACCCTGTTCGAGGCGCTGCCCGCCCTGGAGGTGCTGGACCTGGCCGACAACAAGCTGCGCGCCGTCACGGCCGACCAGATGGGCCCGCTGCGCCAGCTGCGCGAGCTGTGGCTGGACGGCAACCACCTGACGCACGTCCACTCGGGCGTCTTCAGGCACAACCCGCAGATGCAGATGATCAACCTCGCGAGGAACGAGATTGTCAAGGTAAGATCGCGTCGCGGCGAAAGGAGGAGAACCCGAAATGTTGCTGCATCTGAATATTAGGCGCGAAGTAGCCTTAGTTTTACCTCAGGATGCATAATTTATTTTTTATTATTTTTGTTTGTTTTGTTTTTTTAGCTTAGCCGTTTACGGAAACCTTTTTTTTTCTCTGACGGATGTTTTTTTATCCTCGCGCGGCGTCTCGCTTGAGCCGTTTTTACGAGGACTCGACTCGAGTTCTCGACAATCGACTTTCGTATCGTATACATGACTCTCCACTAATTTCTAATTTATCCTCTCGCGGGATTTCGGTCCCAGTTCTGGCCATATCAATCAGCAGTGTTGCTTGCCTTCTATCTTCCTGCAACACTTCGTGACTTTCTCTGTAATATCCACGGGATCGTGACACCACAGGGCACTGCTTTGCCCTGCCCCTGCCCCTGCGCCGCCACATAGTAGCCACGCGGGCCCAGACCCGGTCCAATCCTGTCGAGCATATTGACTCTCGTCAGATATGTGTGGTGAGTAAACTGTGGACGTCGGGGCGGGGCGGTGCGGGGTGGGGCAGTAGAGGGGCACTACAGACGCCATGCGGGCATCGGGCAGCTCGTGTAGTAGGAGGTCGTGACCAAGAGAGGGCGGTTTTGCACGTCTGTCCCGGCTCGGGGCATGTGATCACCCATCATCACTTGTCACAAACCTTCACTATTAAAACGTAACGACGGATTTCTTCGTCTCTTGGTGCAGCCCTTCCAGAGAAACGGGGGTAGAGTAACACCAGTTTCGAAACTTTTGGGGCTCGCTTTGAGGATTATGCAGAAATGCGTTTTAGTGTGTCCTGATCACTTTGGTATAAGCTCACACGGAAACTGCGGTGTTACTTCTCCCCAGTTTCTCGCGAATGGCTTCCCAAAACGTCTGCTTTTTAGGTGGCCTTTAGAGCCAGCCTCTATCTTTCTATACCAGTTGTTTCTCAGGAGGCCGAACGACTGTCGTTCGCCCCTCCCCCGGCCCCGCGCTCCGATCTCCAGACTCCCCAACACATTAACCTGAGACGAAATGAAGCGCAACGTGGAGGTCAAGGGTTCGAATACCGGCTCCAGAGGGGCGTTCAGTTTTTACCCTGCGCTGTGTCGCTCCAGGTGGAGGACGAGGCCTTCCTGAACGTGACGGCGCTGCGCACGCTGGACCTGGGCTACAACCGGCTGGAGCGGCTGCACGCCTCGCTGCTGTCGCCGCTGGGCGAGTCACTGCGCGCCCTGGCGGTGGCCGGCAACCTGCTCTCCACGGAGGAGCTGGCGAGGCTGGTGCGCGGCGTGCCGCACCTGACGCGGCTCAGCCTGGCCGACATGCGGCTCCGGACCCTGCCCGCCGGCCTGCTCGCCCCGCTCCGGGAGCTCCGGGTCCTCAACGTGTCCGGGAACATGCTCGCCGGCCTGCACCCGGCCTCGCTGCACCCGCTGCTCAAGCTCGAGCTGCTCGACGCCACCAGGAACCACCTGCTCGGCCTGGACGAGCACAGCATGCTGCGGCTCGACAACATCGACAGGGTGAGCGAGCAGTCTGCTGCGACACGTGCAGCTGGGCTGGACTTGAAATCTGAACGCGGGGCGGGGAAACACCGTAAACAAAACAAAACAAAAAAATTGGGGAGAGCCCTCTCCGAGCAACAGAGAGCAACAATTTCGATATTTTTGGGGCTCATTTTGAGGATTATGTAGAAATCCATTTGAGAGCGTCCTGATCATTTTGGCACAGCTCTTCAACTGACTCCCAAAAAATCCGAAACTAGTGTTGCTTGTCCCTCGTTCCTCGGGAAAACATAATTTGCGTTAATTTTGCCCTCTGGTAAAAATTCAACTCTAAGAAATTTTGAAAAAACTCATGTCCCCTGAAGATTTTCGGACACGCGTTCTAAATCGTCTGTGGCGTTTTAGACGCGAGAGGGAAGTAAGTATCGATTCTCTTTAGTGTCCTGTCGTCATGAGTCGTGAACTCGGTTATGAAGGTCGTAAAAAGAGTAGGGGCAGGAGCTAGTAGTCCATCACAATCAGAGGGCAGTAAAAGATTGCATCGCTAGCGAGCACTGCGTGTTGGGCTCGCATTTCACTGATCTATCCCACATTCTATTCCGTTTGATGGCTCGTCTCATCCGTCCATTCCAGTCCATCACTCATACGTCGTGCGTCCTGGTGCAGCTGGCAGTAATGAACGCATTGATAAACGAAGCGTGACCATCCCGAAATCCATCCACCCAGGTACCCACTGCAACGCGGTGTGTGAACTCGTGCACATTGGGAGCAGGCAGGGAGGGAGGGAAGGGGGAGAGACGAAGGAAGGGAAGGGAAAGGTACGAAGGGAGGGAGGGAAGACCAGGCACCTCTCGCAGAGGAGCGCGTGCTTGGACACTCTTCTGCTCCTTTTAGGGTCCGCCCTGCTACTTGAACTTGAACTTGATCTTGTCCAGCCGTCCAGAGCAGTCTCAGATTCTGAGATACGAAGTACCGGAGTTCAATACAGTTTTGAACGGAAATTATGGACCTCAGAATCCGAGGTTTTCGTCACAGATTGCACGTAAGGGGCTGCCCATAAATTACGTAAGGCCCTTAGGGAGGGGGGGGGGATCCGAGCTTGCCTTATGGTCCTACACCAAAAGCACGGTGAGGTCTGGTTATTCGCCTTATGAAGAGGGGAAGGGGGTCAAAAAGGGCCCAATTTTGCCTTGCGTAATTTATGGACGACCCCTAATCGAGCCCATGGTTTTCCCTTGCCCCTGCAGGTCCTGCTGGGCGGCAACCCCTGGTCGTGTGACCGCTGCCACCTGCCGCCGCTGCTGAGCCGCGTGGCGCGCTCCGGCCCGGAGAGCCCGCTGCGGCGGCTGCGGTGTGAGTCGCCCCGCTCGCTGGCCGGCGAGAGGCTGGAGTCGCTGTCCCTGGCCGCGCTGGCCTGGTGCTCCGCGGGCATAGGGCCCGATTCACCGCGCTCCCTGCTCTCCGCCGACTCCCAGCTCGGCGTCATCGCCGCGGCCGCCGCCGTCGCCCTCCTCATCCTGGCCGGCGCCGCGCTGCTCGCCGTGGTCGCCTACTCCAAGCACCACGCCGACTACTACTACACGCAGGTGAGCAGCCGCCCGCGTGCGAGTGCGAGCGAGACAGACAGATGTGGAATCTGTATGTGTCATCTCTCTCGCACTCGCAGGAAGTTAACGTGACTCCATCCTCCATCCCACTCGCACTTCCTGAGACCTCACCTGCGGCATCCTCGTAATTAATCCGTAAAATATGTAATAAATTACGTATTTTACGTATTTTACGTAAATTACAGTGGTATTTTACTTGTATTTTACGGTAAATTTAGTACACTATCTCATCCTACTTTGAACTGTTGCGTTGAGGAGCAGGAGTGCTCAGCATAACGACAAGTGTGATCGCGCATAGTGATGATCCCATATCGGGTCGCGCAAGCAGTGTGCTCTAGAAAGTTATCGTTATCACGATAACGCTAACGCGTTATATCCGATAACAACCTTGATCGAATCCGCGTTACCATTATACTTTCTCATGGATGGGAGCGGAATCCCATGGGAAACCTCCCCCCTCTTCCCATGGAGCTCATGGGACTTTTACCCTGGTAGGCGGGGGCGGGACACCCCGCTCCGCGCGCTCCGCACTTGGCCATGATTGGCAGCTTCTCACACGGCTCCCAGCTGGTTTGGAGGGGAGCGGGCCTACAGGGCCGTGCCGTGTGATTCAGCCTGAAACAAGTATCTATCCATCTCTCGGTGCTCCGTGCAGTCTGGAGAGCTATCCGCGTAATTTAGTTACATGCCTCCCCCCTCCTCATCAGAGATGAGCTGCGGGCGGGTCGAGCTCGGTTCGGTCCACCTGTCTCTCTCGCTCTCCACACTGGCAGCATAGTCTCATCTCTTTCTTCCCGACCTGACTCGCCCGTTCGCAGTTTCTGCTCTCCGGCATGCCTCCAGGACTGCGCCCATCTGATGAACGTCTGTCCTAAATCAATAAGCAGCGTTATTCCGGATCGCGGCCGCGCCGAGCAGAGTGTAGTTGAGTGAGGAGGAACTATGCGGCCAGTATGGGGAGCGAGTGAGACAGAGCGAGGCGGCCAGGATGGGGAGCGAGTGAGACAGAGCGAGCTCGGATCGAGCTCTACCCGCCCGCTTCTTCATCTCTGACCCAGGTCTTCCCTCGAGTTCCATCCACCCACTCCGACCCAGCCACGTCTGTTTTGATGGAATATTAATAAGACTTGTCAAAGAGTCCTCCTAGATAGGGGTGCGCGTTGCGGAGGTACGGCGGGGGTGGGTGGGGGTGGGGCGGATAGGGGTGGGATGAGCACCAGCCCGTCGAACCAACCCTCTGCACCCCAAATACGCCCTCCTTGCGTAAGTAAGGGATGGGCCCGTCGCTTCTTAGCGTGCCGGGCCCATGGCCGGGCCCGCCCTTCCTGCTCCCGCCCCTGCCAGCCCCACCAAGCAGGGCGACGATAGAGCGGCACCCTCCTAACAGGCTGACGAGAGTCCGATAGGCGTATCGAAGTTCGACATTTTCAATCGCACTCCCCTCTTATCTCCCCCGAGGGGTTGTTTCAGGCGTGTCTCATCGGGGAGGGGAGGGTGCCAGGTATCGTTCTTTCTTCCACGGAGTGTAACGGAGTAACGAGGAGCTGTAAACGCAGAAAACAAAAAAATTATGTTTGTGGCCAAGACACACCAGGATAGATAGCATGGTCAGATCATTATGTAGTTGGCTCTATTGGCACTGACACAGCCTTTTGTAGCGATAAGTTCAGACCCAGGTTCGCGGGTTTGGCAATCCTGCTGCGCTTAGCTGACATTCCCCTCCGCCAGTATGCATTCAGCGTCTCACCCTCGCCTACCTGTTTCAGGAGGACAAGCTGGGCCCGGAGCGGGAGGCCATATTCGAGAACATGGGCGCCGTCATAGATGATCGGGGGGAGATCAAGAAGACGCCAAAGAGGGTGAGTACAGAGCTGTGCACGTCTCACGGACATGTCCGTCATGCCGTGAGAACGAGGTGTCCCGGTGCAAGCGTTCCTTACTCAAACTGTGCTTTACAATTGATCGGATGTCTCCATATTCGGTAAATTAACAAAGATTGCCGAAATTGGTTTCTAATATGACTCAGCTTTTCGACCGTCCGTTTCACACTGGGTCGGTCGCAGGAGGGACTTCCCTCTCTCCCCGCGTGACTTACTTCCTGTTCTAATCCCGACTTGTTGGATTGCCCAGGTCACCATCGCTACAATCGACGAGCTGACCAAGGACCCCGAGCTGCACGGTCTGACCAACGGGGCCTAAAGGGTTCTCTGCGGGGGGTCCCCGCACCACCCCGAGCCGTCATCGAGAAGGGCAGCTGGTGAAAGGTGGCGAAAGGTCGCCTCCCCGCCCTCCTGGGACCGGTCAAGCCCCCGGAGTCGGCGCCTGCAGTGCAGGTTGCCTGCGCCGTCGGACCCGCCCCTCCTGGACGCCATGAGGTCGCCCAGCTGACCTCGCTGGGCCGGGCAGCAGAGAGCCATGAGTTACCAGTTGGATAATGACTCTGAGAAACCCTGAGTGACGTTCTGTTGACAGCAGCTTAGTGTTTATTTCATTGTTTTGCTCACCTCTGTTCCTAGACTCTCAGGGGTGAAGATTACAGAATTTTATTTATTGACAAAAGTATTTCCAGTTTTTTTTTCTTTTTCATATTCTCACTCTTTGTAAGATTTGTATCTGTTTTGTACTATATCAATTATTATGTGCCGCTTAAAAGTGGTTTTTAAGGTATTCCTAGGTTGTATTAAGTAAAGCTTTGAAGATTTATTAGTTATTTTAGACAATGGTCTCTGTACATACATTTCTATGTAGATGGTGCCATGCTTTAATGCAGCACAAGTAGATTGCTAATGCAATGGTGCTTAAAACTAAGATATTTTTTTTTAATCAGGAAAATAATAAAAGCATGGAAAAGACAGCCATGTTAAAACTGCTGATAAGTGCAAGTTTGAACTATTAAATTTTGCTCAATTAAGTTTCTTTTGACCATGAGAGAAGGGCGCCTCTCTCTCATGTTTTGATGTAAAATCGTGATTGGTGATTTAAAAGGTGGAAAGTCAAAAATTCTTTTATGCATCTGCCATCTAACAGGCTGATTCTTCAGAAATTCTTAAGAGATTAAGATTTAAGTAAGGCTTTATTGCTTTTTTGTGTCAAGAAATATTTTGGAAAGACATGGTTATAGATAGGATTGAAGCAGAACTGATGCACAAATCCATGTCATTCCTTCCCCATGCTTTCAGCATCTTCACTCCTGTCTACAGCATTCTTGACTGTAATGTTGTGATTAATTTCAGAGCTCTTGTTTTATGTATCAAAATCTCTTGAAAGATACTTTGTATTGTGAAATTTAATTGAGTGCTTTGAAGCGTACAGTGAATGTGACCAAAGAAAGAAGCAGATTCTGTTGATAGAGGAGTAGGGTGTGAATGAAAAGATGTCCGATGCTATTGTATATTTTGCTGCATTTTGTACTTTATGTTCATTCCCTCGCTGACCAAAAACTATGTACATTATTGATATTTCTAGTAAATTATATAGAAATCTAATTCTAAACTTTAATTTTACCTATCAAAATTAAACACATTCCTGATCAGAGGGAAAACGAGAGCGCTTACTCAGGGTTTTGCTTTGTGGACGCACCAGAGATTTTATCGGTATAATGTCACTGCGTTGCAAACAGGAACCACGTAGAACGTTCCGGTTTCGTCACAACATTCTAGTAGACGGGTAACTGGTAGGACTGCGTTGTTATTCGGGAAGCCCGGCAAATTGGACTTCCCTGTCTTACGCAGAGGCAGACATAAGCCTTGCTAGAATGGATCCGAGAAATAAAGGAAGCTGGAGTAAGTCGTTTCTCTCGCCAAGGATGAGATGAAACTGCTAATCCAGGTTGGTCTGTCTGCCAATGTGACAGTCCGTCCCCTGTGGAACACCCCCATCACTCAACGGTGTCAGGAGGGAAGGACCAGGAACTCGGCCGCTTGCCGTTAGACCGGTCGCATTCCATGACCTCTGTCACGCACACATTCGTAGCATTGAAAGTCTTTCGCACGTGTGGTGGGTGTTCATGGACGTTTTTGTTTCTTATTTGCATGGCAGCCCTGCAGCCGTATTTCGAGCTCGGCTCCGACGCCTTTCGTATCAGCATCCGCGGGAGCCGCGCCGCTGCTGCCGCTACCCCGCGCTGGCAGAGACACTCGAACGCTGCTCGGCGACATAGGCTAGTGCCGCTCTCTTCAGGAGCCAGAGGCAGGTAGACCGTCCCATGCCAGTGCAGTACAGTCACCCGCATACAATCATCACTCGACGGCTAAAATTAAATACATAGTAGCTTAGTCTGCTTCTGCTTCCGCCCGGCGTGCGCCGCTCTGTCCCTCAGACATCAGTGAAATGTGATGGCACGGCAGGGACGAAGTGAACGGGCTGGGCTGCGAGACTGACAGACTCGACAGACTAGGCCTCTCGGCCGAGGCTTGGAGAGGTTAGGTTCTCCGCAAACATCGCGATGACATCACCAGGTGAGTCAGACGAGTATATTTTGGTGCGAGGCGAGGCGTCGAGAGGTTTGCAGCCCTTTGGCGCCTGAGTGCCGTGCCTTAGGACGCAGGTTGTTTGGCTTGTCATTCTTGGTGTTGAGTACAGTATTCAAGATAGTCGCGAAAAGAGATGGGAATGCGGTGAAGCAACACGTATATAAATACTACCAATACTCCTGAGGGATATGTTACATTCGAGGGATTTATTAAATCTCCTTTCAAAATCAGAAAATAAAAACTTCGATTACAAAGAATGCGCCTCATGTTTTGTGACTTTCCTGTCCCATTTATTTGGCCACTATGCAGGGCTTGTTTACCTTGAGCTCTGCTGGTGTGATCAGCTGTGCTGCTTAGTGCTGTCGGAAGTATCACGAGAACGTGTTAACTGGAATTAGTTGCCAGGCTCGCTTGGATGTAGGAGGGTTCATTTTCATTCGTTATCATTGTTAGGTATCCTGTGGAGATTAGCAAGTGATTCATTCTTCGAGAACTCAAAAAAATCGCTCAATAATCTTGGGCTGAAACACGGTGTGTGACCGTCTTGGGAGGATCTATTTCTCGTAATTGTTTTTCCTCCTTCAAGGTCTCCAAGTAATTAAAACTAAAATATCGTAATTCACAACTTCCTTGCTGACAACTTTGCTTTCTTTGGCGTCGACAGCTCTACGATGAGCACGGCGTATCGCCGAACATGACCGCGACCCGGGTCCAGCACCGCTCCAGCAGCGATACTCTTCGCCGATAGAACTTTCGAGCGTAGCGCCGCTGGTATTCCCTCCAGGGCGCGCAGTTCAAACGAGGCTTACGATACGTAGCAACTTCCCTGTAGGCGCGTGGCGTGTTAATCTTTGTTCATTGCAGTTAATCCTTTAAAAATATGGCATCTGTTGGCAATTTTCGTATTGCCTTCATTTTTCCAGCATGCGCAGTTGTTCAATTTTCTTACCTCTTCTCCCTTTTGTAGGTCCTCGTCCTAAGAGCTCTCCGTTCGCCCCTGTCTGAAAGAAATCACATAGTTTACAGATGACCCCTCAGGACTTATGGACAGTCCTAAGAGGTAGCTTAGTCTTTATACCACGTAACATCAATTTTCAGATTTTCTATCGCCGTCCTCGTCACACGACCGCATTGTGTGCTCTTTTGTGCAGAACTTTGTTCGTCTGTACGCACTTTACGTACAATATTCTACGCAACTATGTACGAAATTGTACGTAACTGCGGATGAATTGTCCAATAATTTCGTACAAAATCACACGCAACGTTACGTATGCTCGTAGATGCGCATGAATATGCAGGGGAAAAGTACATAATCCGTCAGTGTTGTAGTATGAGATCGTCTCATGGAAAGTAACGCCCTCCAATCAGGGTTACCTAATTTATGGACGACCCCTGATGCCCGCTGGCCTGCTTGCAGGGGATGACGACGTGTTCGAGTTCACGGACTCGGAGGACGCTGACGCGCCCTTCCCGCCCACCTACATGGTGGTCCGCTTCGCGCCCGACGTGCAGCCGCGGGCCATCGCCTGGCTGGTGGACAAGGTGCGCGGGCCCAGGTCGCACGGCTGCGCGGAGCTCCTGGTGCGCCGGCAGCACACCGCGCCGGGGGAGGTGAGTGGGAGGGGAGCTGGTGGACAAGGTGCGCGGGCCCAGGTCGCACGGCTGCGCGGAGCTCCTGGTGCGCCGGCAGCACACCGCGCCGGGGGAGGTGAGTGGGAGCCGGACACACAGGCGGACCAGTGACTTCTTATCAGCAAACAAGTTTTTCTCTAACTGCTATCCAACTGCTCTCCAACTGCTGATATACACTGTTATTGAAATTGTGTCGAACAACACATTTTAAACGTGTTGACAAATTCAATGCATGAAAGTGCGTTGCTCAATACATTTAAAACGCATTGAGAAATTTCACTTCTTTAAAAGTGTGCTCTCACTACATTATCTAAGTAGTGATCAATACATTTTAAGACAGCGGTTCCCAACCCTGGGGTCGCGACCACATTTGGGGTCGCGAGAAAAAAAAATTGGGGTCGCGGTGAGGGGCCTGGGGTCGCGTGGGGTCGTCGTTTGACCCTCATTTCACCCTCATTCCACTGGCGTTTGACCCTCATTCCACCCTCATTCCACTGGCGTTTGACCCTCATTC
>CABIKL010004072.1:0-10174 GCA_902196195.1 Aptinothrips rufus | reverse complement strand
TAGTGCTCTGTGGTTTTTCCAATAAAGTTTACATCCACTGTCATCCATGACTTATTATTTCAGTATGAAATAGAACACTGTGATAATTTTTTAACTTAAGTGATAGGATTATCAAGCCTTCTTTAAAGTTAAAGTTCTACATTTTGAAAATTCCTGAAAATTGTCTTTTAAAGTTCTTGTTTTGTTTTTGTTTTATCTATTTCTCTCATCATTTTTGGAATACAAGATGATCGTGTTTCATGTAACAAAGTACTATTTCCTGCCTTATTTTTGTTTTGAATTTTGAAGTGTACAAGGAACAAACTGTCGAAGATATGGACAAAAATGACTATATCACAAGCTTATGATAGTGTTTAAATGTATGCCGATCATTGGCTTTGAAATTTCCTAGTCTTTCTCAGGTAAATTATCTCTGGTACTTTCGCCTGAAATGTGATTTTTATAATTGTGATTTTCAATAAAATGTAATTTTGTATGAATTTTGTTTTATTTATCCCATTACTATATGAAGTTTGCATCTTAATAGTTCTTAATAACTAATGACAGTAGGTTATTACTACATGCAAGGCACAAGTTATGAACATTTCAGATATAGTATGTTGTTAGAAAATTAATTGAAATTTGACTTGGTGTGATGTGGTCATGTGATGGTACTTAAAAGTGCATCACATACGCTGTGCCTGTAATGAGAATTGATCCGTTAAAGGGGAAAAAAAAAAATTCTTAAGGAAGGGACATGTATGAGGTACAGTTTTCTGAATTTAACATGGATTTTTGATGATGCACTACGTCTTGTTGCAGTACATTCATGGTGTCATACTTTGGGCAATTTAGTTCATTCAGATATTGTTCATTTGTATTGAATATTGTCAAGATTAAGATTTTATTTTCATTTTGCATAAGCGTCTGAGGCACAAATTTTGGGATCATGCCACATATAAAGTGTCAAGTCAGGTAATTTACATAAATTAAGTCCATAGTTACAATTATTAGGAATAAGATTGATATTCACTACACAATGTTCCGTATAGAGTAGAAAATGTGTTTGATTTGCGAGAAACATGCTTGACTGTCTTTTCCTGTTTTGGATATCATTTAGTAGCGATGACTGTAGTCGACTTTAGAAAGATTTCTGTGCAAGCTTATCGAAAGAAATTGATTAATGGAAAAAGATGAAAAGTTCTTTAAGACCGTACTTGTTGCTGAATGTATCTTATTTATATTTCATTGTTTTGGCTGCAACGGAGTGCTGGTGAGATATCCCTTTCATTGAGAAATTCTAGCCATCGAAGTCTGTCTTGGATGTATTTTGCTGTATTGACTGATGAAAGTCTTTTGAAGGAGAATGGTTCCAGCATCAATCCCTCTAAGCTTGTTACTCTTGAGATAGCAGTGTAAGTAAGTCCTGCAGACATTTCCTTCAAAGCACCTATGTTTATAAAAACCTGGCAAAATAGAGACATATTATAAAAAATAAGACCATACTTCGAATATATCATAGCATTGTTGTATGAAGTTTATTCTTACTTTCTTCAAACTCAGTCCTTGAGATTTATGGATGCTGCAGGCGTAGCAGAGGGAAATGGGGAATTGTGTTCTTGTGCATTCCTGTTCCTTACTCATCCATTTGTTGGTGATTGGCTGAATGACGACTGTTTTTTCTGCATCATTTAAGTATGGGCCTTTGTACGATTCAAACTCACATACTAATGCTTCAGGTGGATCTACTTGGGGGTTTGAGTTTTCATTATAAAGTATGTGTTTTATTTTACCAACTGCACCATTAACTAGTCCTCTGTCGGTCCACAGATTTGATCGCAGCATAATTTTAGCTCCGTGTGAAGCATACAACACTGGTCTTAGTCCTCCTGCTTCATTTTCTCCTGCATTTTCTGCTGCTTTGCAATTGTGCTTGGCAGGTATTCTTGCAATTGCAATGGGAGCATTTGTGTCTGGATCTTTTTGTGCAAGAAGTTGTTCTTTATTGTAGCTATTCACTTCTGTTATTGTAGGAAATAGACGAATTGCATCATCGAAAGATTTTAGTTCTTGTGCTGATACTGATGTTCTAAATCTTTTCTTTAATATATCAAAATCCTGCTGGGTTACATTGCCTGAACTTATGTTGTTTAAAACATTCTGAAATGTCACATCACTTTGCCTTTTTACTTCAGATAAAACGATGGAACCTTCTACACTCTGGTAAAGCAGTCTTCCATTTATTAAATTATCAGAATCCTGATTGGTACTGTAGACAGGACTATCACCTGTTGGAGGAAGCTGCTGGATATCTCCAAAGAAGAAAATAAAAAGTCCTCCAAATTTTTCATCTTCTCGGTCCATTGCTTGCTTCAGTCTATCTTCAATTTTCTGGATCAAGTTACAGCCAACCATGCTGTATTCATCTATTATTACAAATTTGGTGTCTGCAAACCTTTCTCTGAAGCTGTGTAGGGCATTACCACTCATTGGTATAAGTTCTCTAGTCTTTGGGTGTATGGACAGCTTGGAGTGGATTGTTGCACCATTAATATTCAGAGCACTGACCCCTGTCGGTCCCAGTAGTACATAAGAATTTTCCCCAAATGCATGATAAATTATACTCTTCATGGCATGAATGAGTAAACTCTTCCCAGTGCCTGTAAAGTACAATATAGAGAAAAATTAATATATTTCAATTGCAATACGTTCAGCAAGTTTAAAAAACAGAATAGAAATTAAGGACAGGACCTGCTTTTCCTTGAACAATAACAGTTTTGGGCAGATTAAAATTATCTGTTGATGTTTGTGCCTTGAGTGAGTCTATCTGCATTTTCAAAAGGTTTAGGACTGTCATTTGCTCAGGTGTAAAGTCAACTGATGGCATTTGAGGAATATCAAAGTCAGGTGTTGCCTTTGCTTTTTGATCTTGAACAAAGTCTCTAATGGAAGCAATCCCACCATATTTGTCATAATGTTTACTTGCTTGATGCCAATCAAAGTTGATGTCAATGTCTCTTCTGCCCATCCCTACTTTTTCTGCAGTCTGGCTAGGGCCCATTCCTGCAACAACCATCCATTCCTCTGTGGTTATATCATCATTGATTTCAACGTCTTCATATTCAGCTTCATCAGGCGTTAAATTTGTTAAAATGTTTCTTGTTGATGAATCTTCTAAGATATCGTTTTCATATGCAAGATATGCTTCTTCCCATGAAGTGTAATTTTCTAAAAAACATTCTTCGTATCTCCATGGAATATGAAGTAAGATTTGTTGGCGATAAAAATCTTCATTGTTGGTTTCTTGTTTTACTACTCGAGGATAAACTTGCACAATAGCATCACGTTTTCTTGGATGAAATTTTCCAGAAGGTAATGTGTGATGTTTGGCCATGTACCATAAACTCTTGTCATCAAATTTCTGTGGCCTTTCAATGTACTTTTCTATAAAGTTCTTTCCTTTCTTCATATATTCTGTCTGAACAGGCATCCATGCATCACTATCTAACACTTTGAAATTTAAAGTCACAAATCTTCTTCCACCAGCAGAGTATAATGGTAGTCCCATTAACAAATGACAAGTCTCCTGCGCACTATAGTCACGCTCAGAGCAAGATTGAATGTACAATTTCTGGATAACATTTTTAGCTTTTTTGTCACTGTCAGTATTCTGAATTAATAGCTTTAAGATTTCTTTCATATCGTTGGATTGCTTTTCGGCCTTTGTTATATATTTTGCGAGATAATTTATGAGGGCTCTCTTAGACAGCACAGGTGACACATCTATATTAGCACGCCATGTCTGTATCATAAATGCATTGTATTTGTTAAGCTTTGGATCATTTCTGGCAGTTAGAAATTGCACATCTTTGTCTTCTGATATTTCCAATGTGGACCATTCTCTTGTTTCAATAGGAAATTTGAAACGACATTCAAGTTTTTTACTCTTCTTGTTCTTTCTTAAACAGTAATTCTCTGAACATTTCGTATGTCTTTGTACATTGTTCAAAAGCATGGCAAGGTCAGTCTTCAGGTCTACAACTTCAGAAATCTTTATGCGTGAAGGATGAATAGGACCCTTCGGATAGTGAATATCAGGGTGTTTGGTAGATATCAAGTTGTCATAATAATCAATGATTACTTGTTTCTCCTCTTGACTCATTGTTTTGATGTCTCCAATTTTTGGAGCATCCTTAAGCCAAAGTATGCCGTGGATGTGAGGAGAACCTCTGCAATGTTAGCAATCAGAAAGAAAAATATTAATACCAAAAAATATAAAGTTTTAGAGTATTAATGTTTTTCTTGAATAATCAAGAAAGTATATGACATTACCTATGCTGGTATTCGATCCGAAACCACAAATCATCAACATTGAACTTTTTCTTCAAAACCTGCAAAAATGTAAGAATGTAACTAAAAGAAATATTTACAACTTAAATTAATAAGTTTACCAAGAAGTTGCTTTTACCTCATTAATGAATGTTTCACCACGGAGAAGAAAAAATGCATCCACTTTTGCAGGATTTTCCTGAATAAGTTTTCGACGCTCTTGTTCACTCAATGTAGAGACATCTCTGTCAGGGCTTAAAAAGTGAAATAGGTCAGGCCAGTGAAGATCGGCAGCACTCAGAGTGAAAAAAAGGGTACGTAAGCCTAACTGCTCAACCATTGATAGCAGTTCTTGGCCAACATTATACCAATAAGGTCGAGTGCCTCGAAGATTGGAGCTGTGGTACATGATTTTTTTCATAAGACTTGGATTGTCTTCAATTGCTTTCTTGAGGTCTTCAACTGTCATATTCTTAAACCCAGCAGATTTATTGACGAACACTCCACCACTAGATAAGGCTGTCCATCTCATGTATGAATTCAAAGCAAAATATCGAAACCGTGGATGTTTAGCGAACCGTTCATCATGATACCTCATAAGATGTTGAAAATAATTAAGAGGGGTAATCTTTTCATCTCGTGGTGCAGCTAAATCAGCTTTACCATGAGGAAACAAACAGGGGAATGCTTGCGCAATGTAGCCTTCAGTCTGAAATTCACTTATTGGCTTTGAAGACATATCAGGCCATTGCAAGATATTTCCAATTTGATCCGACTCTCGAGGTTTAGCAGTCATAGGTAATCCACTTTCTTTAATAAGATAAGCTTCTTCTTCCTCATCATCAGTGCTGGTGTTGCTTTCTAAGTTTGAGGTATTAGAATCAGAGTCTGGCGCTGGGTCAATGCCAATTACATGTGGAACTTTATCGAAGACATTTCCATTTTCTGGCAATAGAGATAGGTTCTCTTCACTTATTTCAATGTCTTTGTAGAAATTATTATTGTTTTTTAACCACAACAATGCTTTCCTAATTTTACCTGCAAAGATAAATCGTTTTAGAAAAGAATGTTTAAAGTAAAAAAATACATCTACTTTGACACATACAATAATAATTATCTAACATCTTACCTGCATTGACATTGAAATCAACAGGATTGAGCTCATCTCTTGTTCTTACAGTGATGTATGAATTGAGAGTGCTAACATTGTGTGGCAAGGTCTTTGCAAATTCTTGGACATTTTGTGGGAAATTAATGATGTTTCCCTTATAGCCATATTGATGGCCCTTTATTTTAAATACAGACACCACAGGATGAACCCTAGCAATCAGTTGCTCTTCTATGTATGACAATCCTTGTAGTTCATCTGGAACTTCACCTGGATCCATTTCATTTTGTTCAGTGTACAACTTGCATATATTTTTGCTATGGATGCATTTAGCAGTAGAATTTTTAGGCTTGAAAAACTTTGATTTACATTTTGGACAAGTAATCCATTTTAATGAATTCATTAATTCCTCAAAGTTTTTCTGAAGATCATCAATGATGGCAGTGTCATTGTCAGCTGAAAATTAAATTAATAACACAAATTAATATTTAGAAAAACTCAACAGTTTGAACATTTTTTAAAAAAGAAAACAGCATACTATATAATAGGAGCTGTGAGTCCCAAACTGGAAATTTCTCCATTTGACTTTCATTTAGTGGGCTGCAACTAAATTTTGTGGGTTCTGCATCTGGTCTTATCCTTTTCCTGTCAGTGTTATAAAATTGTTCATCATCAAAGTGATCAGAACAAATAAAATAAGTATTATGAAGTTTGTTCACTGGTTCATTAATGAGAGTTTCATTGCCACATCTTTGTATCCACAGTTTGCATCTGAAATAAAAATGAAAAAGTTACGTATTCAAACAATAACATAAAACTTAATTTGCTCTTAGTAAAGACTGACCTTTCAAGATTTTCATCATTAATATGTCTTCCAGTGACAATGACTGGGAAAGTATACAGTTTTATGCTGTTGTGATTGCATTGTTCTACACAGCATTTTTTTTGTGGTCGTTTTGTAGTTTTTCTTAAGACATCACCTGTAATTTTGGAGTGATGGAAAAGTTTTACATGCTTAACTAAGCAGTATCTTTTTAGCACCAAAAAGAAAGATAATTCAACATACCAGGATTATCCAATATAGGGTATTGATTCATAACAGTGTCACTAAGTGGGCTGCATTTGAACTTACTAGGTTCAGCATTTTTCTTCAACCTCACATGTTCAGAATTGTTGTATTGGTCATCATTAAAATGGTCAGAGCACAAAAAATATGTAGAATGTAGTTTTGAGGTAGGAATACTCAAAAGGTTTATATTTCCACAATTTTGGACCCAGTTCTTGCACCTTCCAGAAAAAAAAAAGATAATCTTAGCATGATAAAAATATCTCCTGAACAGCAATGTTTGACATTGACATCATTAGCACTTACTGTTCTAAAGTTGCCTGATTGATACTGTCGCCATTAAGTACGGATGGGAATCTATGCAGTTTAGTGGATAATTTATCACATCCTATAGCAGCACAAGTCTTCTTTCCTGTTTTGCTTCTCCTATTTCTTGTTAAAGGTGCTGTTCCTGGATTAAGAGGATCAGCACCTATTGGGTCATCATTATTGGCCACGTGCAGTTGTGACAATGCTGAACTATTATCTTCAGCAATAGGAACATCAATGATAGAAAACATATCACTAATTTTATGTTGTGCATTGCCAGTTGCTGGTTCACTTTCAGCAACCATGTTTGCTTGCTGTTCTGGACTGTTCTCACTGAGAATAGCCATATCGTAGGTGGAAACAGTAGGCATATCACATTCAGTAATTACTAGACTAAGAGCAGGAAGTGCACAGCCAGAATTAGCCACATTCACTTCCAGCAGTGAACTGACATCTTTGGCAACAGGCATATCACAGACAGTAAAAATGTCACCACAAAAATTGTCATCGTCACCTAGGTACCAAACTGCTTCCGCCTCTTCTGTAAAAACTGGAATGTCGTTGGAATCTTCTGCTGAAACACTTGCCTGCAAAGTGGTTCACATATAAAACTTAAATAGCTTTAAAACTAATAAAATATTGTCTAGATAAAATATGTAATAACATACCATGTCAATCTCAATAACTGTTGAATAATTTTCATATGCACTGTTGTTAGTAATGCCAGGTACTGCTTCAGATAGTCTAGGTTCTGTTTGTAATTCACCAATCTCACAGTTACTATTAAGAGGCAGTTCGCAAACAAAGTTGGTATTGATGGAAGGAACAGCTTTAGAGAACAGTTTCTTTACTCCTTTATCTTCCTCTCTGAAATGTTTGCTACAAACATATAAATATCGAACAGTTATGTCATTTATTTGGCATTGATTTTGTGTAGCAATCCACTCCAACCATTGCTTTCTAATGTTATTGTTCTTTGGTAACCTGAAACAGATATATAATGACATTAATTGTGACAGTTTATGGAAGAAACGGAAGAAAAAATAAGCACATCACAAAAAACTTACCCATGGTATCGCAATTCATGTCCCTTAGGAACTTCTCTTCTAAATTAGCACAATCATTTATGCAGCATTTTCTTGTAGCTGACATTGTTAGTTTCGTTCAGTACAAGACGCGTCTACATTGTATTTGGACTTTAAAACAAAAAAGCAAAAAAAAAGTGTCGAATTGAACTTTCATTCGACAAAGATGATTGAGGTTTGAATACGACATACGACCGGGTGACAATGCGCGGCAACAAATGTCAGGAGGCAGTGGAAGACAGCGGTCAATCCAGATCTGGCTGACTTTCACCTTGCAGTTCTTTACGACGCAGAAGCTTCTTCGAAATATTAAGTATGCTTAAGAATTTTATGAACGGTCGTCGATTTGTTATGGATAAAGTCATTTTTCAGAAGATTCGGAGTGAGATGAAAGATGGGTGAGAGGAGAATCATAACAAACGTGGCTGCCAACCTTCAATGTACTAATCGAATTATATATATCTGAAAATTTTTCACTTGCGATGATGATCAATTATTGAAATGATCTGTACAAAAAATATAGTGGAAACTTTGGCTCAGCGCTAAGGTTTTACTTCATCTTGTAGTATCTGCAACGGATACTTTGCAGGGCTCGGCCATGTTCGCAGTGTTGGCTACCCTGTGAGGTACTCGCTTCGTTCCCTGATCTTTGGGGCCCCTGAACAGATGTGGACTACAACGGCTTCGCAGATCTAGATATAGAAAAAGTATAAGATAGAGAAGCTCAGCCAATTATGTTAATACCTACATCAATTTACAAACCTCACAAAGTAATATAGTCACTATTAGTATTCAAATACCTCTGCAAAACATACAGCTGTTGCAGCTACTGAGCTTGGATCTTTCCCCAGCTCAACCTTGGAAGTAAACACTTCACTGAAACAAGTGTCTTTCAGTATATCGGGTGATGCATTTCCAAAACTGACGGAGAGTGGTTTCCAATACTCGTGATGTTCTGCTTCGTGCATTTTCTTAAGAAGAGTGGTATGTAGGCTTTGGAAGTACTTCCGTCTCTTTTGAACATCAATCATGGTAAGGGGAAGGCCTCCAACACCTACTCCGCAAAGACCCACTCTGGCAAGAAGATTTGCCTATCCGGCGGAGTGGTTCCTTGGAAGTTACGTCTTAGAATAGCTAGTTTACTAAGGAAAATGACATCTCCCTCTCCACTTTTTAACTCAATTGTGATTTTTATAGTATTTGCATCAGCTCCTGGTTTATCGTCAACCACATTGCCAGAATCGGTGTCTCTTAACGCACCTGCAACAAATTGAAATAAATTAGAATCCCTGAGTAAGGTATGATAGAACATGTTCTATAAGTGCTTTAATGTCTCTAAGAGACATAGCTGGAAGTTCAAGTAAAAGACACCTTAACTCAAAACTGACGTTGACTGAAATAAAAACAACACAATCGTACCTTCACTATGCAAGACCGTGGTGGGTGATTCTCAGATTAGGCGTCACTTTTGAAAGAAAAAAAAATGAAGAAAAATGTTTGAAATTTTGCTGTTTTTTTACTGGAATCTATTGATAGGCATGCCAAGAGTCACTCTGCAAAGTGCAATCGATAAGTTTTGAAAACTGGAGGTAATAGAAATATATGAAAATTGAGAATGGCTACGGAGATTAGCTCATATCTACGGAGCTTAGAAGTTTTGCAGTTTAAGTGCCGAAAGGCGCGAAAGTGTTGCCAACATGCGGGCTGAAAGGCCGAAAGGCGTGAAAGTGTCGCCAATTCAACCGCCGGGGGGGCCGGGTGGGCCTGACCATTTTGTGGTGAAAAGGCAACCTACAATTAAGTTGCAGCATAACTGTTAAGTGAGTAGATTGTACCCCTTGTGACAAGTAGCAACCAGCAAAAAGAAATATTATGTATTGAACAAGTAAAAACTTGTGAAACGGCCAATTACAAGCTGGTAATACACCTAAAATACTAAGTGGTAAGTTATAAGAATTTGAAAATCTCTGCTAAAGGCCCTAGCACACCAGCAACCACAGGCACACACCAGCCCTTGGCTAAGAGAGAATATCTTTGACGAATTGACAAATTGGAGGCATCTGTGTAGTGCTCTGGGAAACCGAAGAGCAATTCAACTTCATTTATTGTCAGTATTGTCTCTTTACCATTTGTAGTGACAGGGAGAGTATTTCCTTTTCCTAAAGGTACCATGGTTCACTTGTTTCTTACAAATTTATTTACATCATAACGGTTGTCCGACTGCAAAAATGACTTGTAAATAAATGTTAATTATTTACATTTCCCTCTTCAGATATGGATTTGTAGCTCCTTGAGTTT
>CABIKL010004071.1:0-10174 GCA_902196195.1 Aptinothrips rufus | reverse complement strand
ATACACCGGTTCCCGTCCGATCACCGAAGTTAAGCAGGCAGGCTCCTGGAGACAGGAGAAGGTAGAATTTTTTTTTTTTTTTTCGTCCCGTTTCTTTGTCTTCAACGTTCGGCACCGGCACCAGTGTCGCCGAGTGCCGAGTGCCGAACCGCGAGGTACTGACCGCTGACCGACACCGTAGAAGGGAACCTCATGCAGCCATGGAAGGAAAAATTATACTCAAAACAAAAAAGAGTCGTAAAGGGAAATCCTCATGCAGCCCAAAAAGAGGAAATGTCGCACAATTTCAAGATGTGGTGGGTGTTGAACCCAGCAAAAGTAGCGTGCCGACTCAGGACCTAATCCATTACTTCATTCAAAGATGAACAAGTCAGGATTCAAATTCCTCCGCCACAGTGCGCGTACCCCCTCCACCTCGCGGCGGTGCCGACCGCCCGAAGCTGTGTGCAGCGAGACGCCCCTATCGTGGTCGTCGTCTGCTCTGTTGACGCAGCGACCTGGGCCGCGCGAGCTCACGCGTGATCGAGTGAGGTCGGGCGCGAATAGGGTACTCCTCCAAAGGAGCCCCAAACGGAAGTAAGAAATCGGCAGGAATCACAAAACTCCCGGCCCCTCGCCTGTGCAGGGGGTGGGGAGGGCAGTGCCTCCTCCAAACCGGGGGCGGGGCGCGGCGCGGGGCGGCGCGGCGCGCTGCACACAACAACGGCACTGTACGAGTGCGCCGCGCGCGCGCCTGAGACCGCGGGGGGCCCTGATGGGCCGAACTGTTACGAGTTCGGCCCATCGGGGCGGCTCGCCACGGCGCGGATCTAACAATGGCACACCGCGACGGTCAACCGGGCGTCCTGGCGACTACGACGCCCAGCTTCAAATTCCAAATTTGAATATAGTAGAAAATTGTAGATGTGGATTTTCTTATCCACTATGGGTATGTTAAACTGGAACACTTTTCCATACGGAATCTTATTTTCCATGTGGAAATTTGGTGTGGATTTTTTCCATGGTGGATTTTTTCACTGGTGTAATCGTAACTTTCACGGCTTAACCTAACCTTAAATGTGGTCAAAATGAAATGTAGGGTGTTTTGGTAGTTATTAATGTTTCATGCCCATTGCAGAGCGTTCAAACGGGCGGGTTTTTTTTACCGCTCCATATTTCATTACTACAAACGACGCTCTTGTGTAGCAGTATTATTATTATTCAAGTAATAATTAACCTTGTAACTCCTAGAAGCACACACAGTCGAAATTAAACAGGCTAAGAGTCAGACACGATAATTCAGCTGACAGAGTAGTCACGAATAAGCCAAGCGCGGAGTAGAGCGACACAGAGCTAACAAACCTAGCGCAAAGAGTATATACACCGAGCAGTGAATCTACCCACCGAGTTGGAACCACAGCAGATAGAGGGCGCTTGTAGGCTGGTATGGCGAACCCAGCAAGCACAGAGTATAGAGGAACTTTCAGCATTGAGTATTTACAGCAAATAGCAGGTAATCACAGATCCACCTGCATCTCATCTGCCCGGCCCCGCTTCACCCCGCTCCCGGAGAAAGAGGCGACACCTGAGGCAGCAACGCGGAAGGCAACCAGCGGTCAGCTAACGTCACCTCAGCGAGACCACCCCGCAGCACACCTGCAATGCACCTGGTTCTCATCATCTCAATCCGCCTTCACATCATCGCCACCACAGCCCTGCCCAGAGAGAGGTCAGTGACCACCAATGCATCGTCCAGACGGCGCCAGGACACCAGAGGTGGAAAAGGATTTTTGCCCCTTACCCGAGGTCAGCGCCCTGCCCAGAGAGAGAGAATTACAACAGCATTTTGCAACCGCTGCAACTCCTTTGGCGGCAGCCTGCGGAAGCAACCGCTGCAGCCGCTGCAACCCCGTGGCAACGGCAGGCGCCGTTCCCCACCCCAGCGGAGCGGCTGACCAACCCCCACCTCCGAGCAGATAAAAGGGCAGGGAAAAAGAACTCAGTCGCCAGTCGTCTGCAGCGCCGTCCGCTCTGTGTCACTTTTCAGTCCGAGCCCGTGCCAGCTGCGAGTCCAGACCTGTGCCTGCTCGGCGACCAGCGGCGACCAGCCTGTCTAGCGAGCAGTGCCTGTCCGGGTGACAAGCGACCATTTCCTGGCTAGCGACGTTCGACATCGTTTGTCATCATGACTACTGGAGGCGTCCCGAGTATGTATTACCACTAAAAGTGAAGTGTTGTTGTTGCAACTAATAGGGGGAGGAATAAATGAATATGAATAATTAACGAACAGCACAGCAAGACTGTGGCTTGCATTAATTGGAGGTTTAAGCTTAAACACCTCGTTTTGATTATTACGAATCCAGGTCCAGAGCTGAGTTTGCAGGAAACCGCGAGTGACTAATTGTAAAGTTGAATTATTAATTGAAGCCCGCGCGTTTAGAATTCTTAACTAAGGAAGTGTAAGGTCGCGAGAGACCGTTTGATAAGCTTAGGGAACCGAGGTATGAGTTCCGCTATCAGTAAATCAATTGGTTAAGCCTAAGAGTTTTTAAGTGATACGATAAGTGTACTTTTAGGATCAGAATATAATATTGTGTGTGTGTGCTGCTACAATAAAAGTGAAGGGACTTACAATTACTTGTGTTGTGTCGTTCTTTCCCATACCACTGACGCATTGCACTTACCCACAAAAGAATAAAAGTAAGATAAAGAAAGCTAGTAAAAAGAGATAGAGAAAAAGAAAAGGAAAGAAAGAATAAGAAAAGAGAAAGAGAAGGAGTAGGAGAAATCCAGCTTCACTTGTTGGTGTCGAATCTCAACAAACCAAAGCTTAAAAGAATGTCACGGTCAAGACCTTTCATTTGAGACCTCTCCCATCAAAATCAGTTGAAAAATAAGGAACTATCGTCTGACCACAGAATGGAGCGGGTAAAAAAAAAACCGCCCGTGCGGACACTCTGACCCATAATTGCATGCTCGAAACTCACTTGTCCGAAGTTTCTTACCAGGAATCGAACCTAGGACCATCTATTCCCTAGTCCAAGGCTCCACTGTGCCGTTCTGACATCCATGTTTGGATAGAGTCGAGACACCGCCTGTATTGTCCACAGAAATTTCCATCTCAAATGAAAATTCCGTATGGATTTTACAAAATCCATAGTGGAAACTATCCTGGCGAAATTTTGATGTTTTTTGAATGTGGATTTTGAAAACTCCGCAGTGAAAATTTTCCAGATTGGACATTTTGTAGATGTATTGTTTTTACATATGGAGCATAGATGAAAACCAGAATGGAATATTCAAATCCACTGTGGATACTTTGGTTTCCGCATGGAAAATGTGCGTTCTACAATGGAAAACTATAAATTCCATAATGTACGACGTCATCAGCTTGACGTCACTGCGTGGTTTCCCGACTCGCTGAGGTAAAATTACAGTCGCAATTAGATGTAAAACTAGCAAAAGATAGGATATTCTAAGGCTTAGGTTTAAACGTTACTTTTATTGCATACAGACCCTAAGCTAATGTATTTTATGTACGTGTATCTGAATGTTAAACATAAAAACTTCCCGTTCTTATCATCCTTAGAGAGGGCGGAGAAGAGAACAGGCGGATAAGTAAAGTAGCTCCTCTGGATACTCTGCAGATACACTTCTTTTAGTCTTCATCTGATTCGTTCTCCGCGCTTCCCACTCGGCCTTTCACTTTCCAAAGGCCACTCTACGAGTGCCCCTCTCACCTCCCCATGCCTCGCCTCGCTCGCCACGCCTTTCCTCGGCTCGGCTCGGCTGGCTCGACTCGGCTCGACAGGGCTCGACTCGGCTCGACTCGGCTCGACTCGACTCGACTCGGCTCGGCTCGGCTCGGCTGGCTCGACTCGGCTCGGCTCGGCTCGGCTCGGCTGGCTCGACTCGGCTCGGCTCGACTGGGCTCGACTCGGCTCGACTCGACTCGGCTCGGCTCGACTCGGCTCGACTCGTATCGGTGTTTGAAGCTGAGGGAGATGCCCACTAACCCCTGGACGTTACAGACGAGGACAGAACAAGGCGCAGCTGCACTCGAAACTCTAACTCAAGTTAACATAAAAGCTTCAGTCATGTGTTTTCAACAAAGCTCTGCTTCTTTTCTTTTTTTTCAATTTTCAGCTAGATGAGGAACACAATTTACATTTTTTCTGGTGCTTCTTTCGATGACGTGGCTGTAATATTAATATAATCTGTATCTCGCTGTTTCTATGGGGACGTGGGGCTTCCTCCCGGGTTTGCACATTTTATTCTTAGTGTCGGGCAATAAGGCAGTTGTCGTGAATGTCGTGCCGCGGAGCGTCCGTGGCGTGGTGGGGCGTGGTGGGGCATCGTGGGGCGTGGTGGGGCGTGGTGGGGCGTGGTGGGGCGTGGTGGGGCGTGGTGGGGCGTGGTGGGGCGTGGCGGCTCGACCCGGCGGGAGAGACAAGATGGGGGAGGGGGGAGGCTGCGGGTATAGGAATGGGCGTCAATTACGTGGATGCAGTCTTTCGGTGGTCTTCCGTCCTCCCACCCCTCACGTCTCATACCGCGCCGTGGAGAATGTGGTAACTTTGTGTCGCAGAAGGATATGACGATGATTAGTTTGATGACATCTCATTACCGCTATTTTTATAGATTCTCTTTTACAAAAGAATACAACAACAATGTCCTTTTTTGGCGTTCTTTCCATGTCAGCAGCCTAGGTAGGCTAAAAAAATATACAAAAGAAACTCTCAACAAGTGGTGACGAAGTAGTCACTAGCATAATTATTACAACACGATGACTTTCTCGCCCTAACACCCATGTCAAGGGTCCAAAAAACAACTGATATCACAAAAATCCGACGCACTGGCGTCTGATGTGGTGGCGGTGGTGATGAACTCTGCTCAGCCCGGCAGGCGAGGGACTGGGACTGGTCACATCACACCGCCAGGTTGTCTCCAGGTTGGGGCTCGTTGCTGCGCAGACCCAATCCAGAGCGCACTGCGCAGCTAGCACACGCTCCCTGTAGGGGCTCGCTTTGCATGCTGGTCGGCGCCGCGCGAAGTGGAGGCGCTATCACGTTGCGTCACGCAGTGTTCACTTGTTTGCACGCTAGCAGAAGGTTTGCGCCCCTCTCTCTGTAAGCCCCTTTAGTTCCGTGCTGTCTCATCGACTCGTTTCAGTGCGTTTGCGGTCCCACGAGTGGACCCAGCAACGATGCGTCTTCTTCTTCTGCCTCTTTTTCTATTTCGTCTTTTCTTTTCTTTCTTATTGCTCTACTTGGAGTTGAACCCGTCGCCGGTAGGGTCGAGGATCCAGGGGTAGTTGTTGGGGCACTCCATGCAGGTGAAGAGGCGGATGGTCTCGCCGGGCAGCTCGCGGGTGGTCAGAGGGCACGCGTTGGGCAGCGAGCAGTAGGGCTGGCCCTTCACGTCACACTTCTCCTTCCACTCGGCGAAGTCCCTCAGCGAGGTCAGCTCGGTGGGGTTCTGCATCCATTGGATCACCTGCGGCCGGATAGTAAGAGTTAGCCACAACACAAGGAGATTGGACTGCCACGCTGGAGTCTGTTAAGTTTGGAGGTCCCATTCCCGTATCATCATACTGGCACTTTTGGGGTAACTATGCTCTGAGTATGATGACAGTGTAGTTACAATCGGACAACACGGGCCGGCCGAACCAGTGTCATCAATGAGGAGGTGACACGATGCGACACGGCACTGATATTTGTACAATTTTGTGCGAACAATTTGAACAAAGTTAAACCTACGCTTCATTTGCACGATTTTGTACGTTTCATTTTTACGATTATTCCTGTTTGTACGCAAATTTGCACAAAAAGTGTGCGTATAATATGCACAAAATCGTGCAGATAAAGCGTAGGTTTAATTTCGTACAAATGTTCGCACAACATTGTACAAATGCATTTATTGTGTGGAATCGGAGAGAGACTCGGATAACCAGAACTTCTGCTTCCGGGCGCCATTCGCGATTGTCTACTTGGTGTTGAAGCCGTCGCCGGTGGGTCGATTATCAAGGATTAGTTCCGAGAGAGAAATGAATGATCGAATCGATGTCGAATCGACGTCGACATTACTGTAAAAAAGAATAGCAGTTTTGGCGAGCTCTCCCCGAGAAACAGTAGAGAAGTAACTACAGTTTCAAAATTTTTGGGGTTCGTTTAGACTATTGTATAGAAATGCATTTTAGAGTGCCCTTATAATTTTAGTATAGCTCTCACAGTGGCGTCTAAAAATTTCGAAACTGGTGTTACTTTACCCCTGTCTCTCGGGAAGAGTTCCCCAAAACTGGTTTCTTTCAACATTGATCGATAATTCGTCGATGTGGGAGACAAAATCATGTTGCGCGACGTCAAATGCAGGCAGAGCGATCGACCTGATCGATGTGTAATTTCGAGAAAGCATTTCTCATTTCTCACTGGCACATGCAGGGCATGGCAGAGCAGGGCAGGGTCAGCAGCCCAGCCGCGTCCCATTGGCCCGGATCCTCATCGAGATCCTCTTCGAAAACCCCTCCCTCCCACCTCTCTCCCCCTTCCCTCCCCGATGCAGCAGACAGGTGCAAATGGATGAACTGAACTGATTTGCATACGGCTCTCCGCCTGGTCTCGAGGGCCACACCTAACTCCCATATTACGCAACGAGCTTGCGCGCTGTTATGCGTTCTTGGCCGAGATAACCGGTTGCTTCGCTTCGCGAGAAAATAAGACTTTCCTTTCGCTACTCTTTTTCCTCTTATTCTGCCCCGTGCGTTCCTGTCGACGCCTCGAACCGGTTAACATTTTGTTCGCGAACACACCAGGCACATTACAGTCGACTCGACTCGACTCGAGACCAGTCTCTGAGGTTCACTGTGATGCTACTACTCTGTCGGCTTGAAAGTCAAACGTGATCGATACGATGGAAATCAAAAGATGCAGCAGAGGCTTTGCTCGGCCAGGTATGAAAGGTCAACGGGGGATTAGGACGCGTTCCAGGCGGCGAGGAGAGGTCCGACAGCCCCGCCCCGACCCACTCCGCCCCGACCCTTGTTTAATGCTTTTTATTTAATTTCTGACAGTGTATTTATGGATAACCCCTTCTGAAACAAGCTGCCAAACATATACTAAGGCACGCGCCAAAGTCACAAATATCATGCTATGCAGCAACTTCGCGACGAGGATGAAGCGCCCGGAGCATGCAGTGCAGGGTTGCCTACCCTGGCCTCATCAGGCATCCGGAGCATTGACTAGGACGCGCATCATCGCAGAGTGTTCGAGCCGCCAGATCCACGTTACGTAATATGTGGACTTCTCGGGGTACACTCACCTGCAGCATGGTCACGAAGTACACGTCGTTCTTGTCCAGCATCTCCTCGATGAACTTGATGAGCTCGTCCCTGAACTCCTTCTTGCTCTTGAGCCAGGAGGCGTGGAAGTGCAGGCCGAGGGGCGCGCGGTTGGTCGAGTAGTGGCGGCCGAAGTTGTGCCTGAGCAGGCGGGCGAACTGCTCGCCGGTCTGGATGTTGGAGCACGAGTCGACCATGTGGCAACCGGGCAGGGACTATCGTCGAAGGTGGGGTCGTCTCTCCTGTCCAGCTCGTTCATCACCATCTCCCACACGGGGTGTGACCTGGAGCACAACGCGGTCAAGTTCATAAGCTGTAAAAGACCTCTTGGAAATTTCAAAAAGAAGATCAAATTTTTTGAAAAGTTTAGAAGTTTTCGAAATAAATAAACAGTTAAAAAAATGTTTAGAAGTTCAAAAAATTAAAAAATATTAGAAAGTTTAAAAGAAATAACTCAAAATTAACTATCTAGATTTTGAAAAGCTAGATGTGCCCTATCAGTCTGAAAAAGAACAAATGTTACAATAGTAACTTTTCTTCCAAAAAAGACAAAATTAAAAAAGACTCGCCTTTGGAAAAAATGTAACTTTGAGTCGTGCGTGCATACAACTGCGGGCGAGCAGCACATGACGCGGTGAGTGGGGTGGGGCGGCGCGGGGCGGGGCGGGACACTTACCTTGAGGGGCAGTTCTGGGCGTTTCCGTTGCACTTGTGCGGCATGCGGAAGTACAGAGTGTAGGGCCAGATGGGCACGCGGCCCAGAGAGGCTGTGATGGACGCGTCGTACACAAAGAACTGGTCGGCCATCATCTCGAACTGCTTGTTGCCACCCACGCGCAGGTAGGGCGCGCGCACGCCGATGATGGAGCCGTCAGTGATGTTGGAGAAGCGCTCGATGACCAGACGGGCGCCGGCCATCTCGGCCAGCCAGTCGTCATACGAGCCCGAGGTCCAGTAGTTGGGGTCGTCTTTGTGCGTCAGCGAGAACACGCCCACCTCGTGACCACGGCGATGCAGGTCCTGCCAAACACCAGCCGACGGCACACTGTCAGACCGGGTGTATATCACGGGACCTAATTATTTCTGTCCTAAAGCACTTTTTCCACAGTACCGATACTTTGTTTCATATTTAGTCGCTGTTCTGTGTGTATACACATATATACACATACACACAGAACGCGAATAAATATGAGACAAAATATCGGATAGTTAGTGAAAAGTAGACCAGAATTAGGGCTGACAGCGCACCGATGCGATAGTAGCATTTCAAAATTACCCGCCGTCCGCGGAGGTAAACACAGTGCGAGGCTTCCCACGTCAAACGCTTGCATGAGAAATTCACGATGCGGAAAGTATTTAGGACAAATCTGTTGACTGGCAGAAAAGTGCTCAACACCGCGTTGCAATGGGCAGGACAAAATAGTGGAACCGACCGAGTTGGGACAGACTCAGATGCTTTGTTTGCCAAACCAATCTTTGCGCAGTGGGACAAAGCTGGCGGTTGGCACTCAGTAGGACAGACTTGTGGCATCTGCCTGTCCTACTGTGGAAAAAGTGCTTTAGGACAGAAATAATTAGGTCCCGTGATATACACCCGTCAGACCTTATGTACACTTTCCGTTCATAACGCATGAACAAATTTGTGCAACAACAGACCATGAACAAAATTGTCCATGGCCATGGAAAAATTTGTTAATTATCATGAACTAAATATTAGTGACGTATTAACGAAACTACTGTTTATAACTCTATTGTTGCTCAAAGATAGTAGATATTGTGACAATGTTCATGGCGGTCTGAGAGCGCAGAGCAAGCTCTGCCTGCCTTGCGTGTTCGAATACTACTTCTGCCTTCCATTTTCTTTTTCAACAAAATGTTTTAACTGAATGATCAACTCACCTGCAGAGCGGCGTAGTTGGTGTACTTGTGCGAAGCGAAGAAGGTGCCTCGGATCTGGCAACCGTTGGGGTTCTGACGCTGCCCGTTGAAGATCTCGTCATAAAGGTCAACGTTGTCGACGTTGACGGCGCCGTTGAAGGTGATCGTGATCATCTGGGGGACCTGGTTGGGCTCGATGTTGCCGGGGATGCGGGTGCCGTCAGCGGAGCAGAAACAATCCGGCAGCACGCACTGCGTTGGGTCGCAGTCAGGAGCGCGGTTGGGATCTGTTTCCACGGCTGAGGAGAGCAGGAAATTACCGAGGAAATTAATTTCAAAGTCGATGACTCTTTCGTGATTTTAATGTCACAGCACATCTTTCCAGAGTTATAGGGACAGCAATGATGTCATGTTACATTTTTTAAACTTTCGTTTTACAAGCACAAGGATGTGGTACCGGCAAAGAGAAACCATCAACCACATTCTTGGATGACAAAAAAAACAAAAATTCTAACGCTAAAGCGTTAACGGCCCGATAGTTTTGATAGGTAATGTTTAGCCTGAAATCTTGAATCTTACTACAGTATGGGGATTTATTTTCCGTTCGATTGTTTTGATTTTTGTGCAATGCAACGTAAGTTACACTATCAAAACATCTATCCTATCGTCAAATCTGAGCTCTAAGCTTCACATCCAGTTAAAGTCGAGTGCAGTTTTCGGTTTTACAGGTTCCCTTACTATTTGTCCGATTGCTTTGATTTTTTAACTCAAACTTCATGAAATAGGACCCTATTTCATTTAGGACTTATCACCTTGGACCTTTCTATCCTCTTTTCACCCTCTCAACTACTGTGCCCCAGTCCGCAAGTAGCACTGTTGGCAGGCCGCCGCCGGCCGAGTGCCTTGTGCCTGTGTTGGTTCGCCATGGCAACCGGTCATGTTTTCTCTGATTTCTTCAAATCCAAGAGATAAATTTTTCTT
>CABIKL010004070.1:0-10175 GCA_902196195.1 Aptinothrips rufus | reverse complement strand
CCCCCCCCCCCCCCCCCCCCCCCCCCCGCTGCGCCGGTCCTCTCGCCGCTGCTGCCGTGCTCGGTGCCGCTCAATCGATACGCGTGCTCTACTCGGAGCTCCCGCTATCTGCGAAGCAGCGCTATGCCGCCCGGCCGGCCTCGCCGTGCGCTCCTTCCCTCTCCTTTCCCTCCCCTCTCCTTCCCTTTCCTTTCCCTCCCCTCTCCTTCCCTTTCCTGTCCCTCCCCTCTCCCTCTCCTTCCCTTTCCTTCCCCTCTGCTTCCCTTTCCTTTCCCTCCCCTCGCCTTCCCTTTCCCTCTCCTCTCCTTTCCTTGCCTTTATGTTCAACCCCGTGTCTTAGGCTTGCACGGCAGCAGGCCTGTACCGGTCATCAACACCGTGCTGCCGTTGAAAGTAATGCAGGGATGTGAAGGAGAGGGAAGGGTGGGTGAGGGGAGGGAAGGCATGCGTGGGAGTGAGGGTGGAAGTGGAGGGGGAAGGTGGCGTGTACCTGTTGGCTCCGCGCCCCCTAATCACCTTGCTAGTCACTCGCCCACCGCCCCCTGATAAAGATCTATCTCAAGCGTTACCTTTCTGTTCTCAATTGCTGCAATCTCGTAAACCGTCCTTTATTGCTCCCCATTTCAATATCAAATCTTGACTGGCACCAATGAAAATTTATTGTTCTTTTTGTATGTATTAACTTTTCCTTTTGTTTTTGTTTCAGTGTTTTCTGGGACCTTTATTGTGCTGCTCCAGAGAGGAGAGATACATGTGAACACTCAAGTGAAGCTAAAGCATTTCATGATTATGTAAGTGTCCAGAATCACATTTTTTGGGGGGACACTTCTGTGTGTTTTCTTGGCTGTATATTTTTATAACTTCAACTTAATTTTCTAATTATTTCCTATTTTCAGGGTTTTGTTAATTCTGGATATGGAGTCAATGGCATCGCACATGTAAGTATTTTTAATTTGATTGTAATCCTTTTCTTTAGATGACTGGTTGGCTGTGTGACTTGATTGTTCCCACATTTTGCTCATTCCAGAATGCGGGTCCAGCACCAAGTCCGCTCGGGCAAATGCCTCCCAACGATGGCATGCCTGGAGGACCAATGCCCCCTGGTTTCTTTCCGGTAAGTTGTTTGTCTGCCAACATTCCATGTTTTGTTTAATGTGAAGTTTTTCTATAGGTGTCTACTTGAACAGTCTGCAGTCAAATTTAATCCTCACTTACAGATTTTTATTTCAGTTTGGCCTCCAAATTATTCTAAAACATTACTGTTTTGCATGTACAGCCTGTTATGAGGAGATATTCTAAACCACAATCGTTTTAGTGTGATACTGAGCCAATTTGTATTTTCTTACCTAGCATATATGTAAATATAGAGAGAGAGTACGAGACAGCCACACTACATCAGCTGGGGGCAGTTGTTATCTTGAACTTTCCTTCTCTAGGTTGTATTTAGGTTTTTCTCTTCTGGATCGTTTCGAGAAACAACTGGTCTGTTTAAAGTTACAAACATCTCTCCACGTTTGTCAATTTTAATACTGCAAGTGTTATGGGTTTTAAGAATGAGCAGTGTGCATGGCGTATCTACATACCTTCCTTGCCCTCCATGCAAGTTGACACATTCAAGTGTATTGTAGGCTCTGCCAGTGTCTATCAATGTTTATCTTTTTTTTATAACTAAAAATTATATTTTTGAGATACTTGGTTTAACCCTCATTTGGAATTGTACTTGCACATTATTTAAGCTCTCATTTTACTGTTCTTTGCTTTGTTTTTTTTAAAATTATCTCCAATGAAGAAAAGGGGAAAGGGGGGGATCATATCACATAACTTTCTATTTTTGTGTGTTTTGTGTTGAATACAATCTAGTGACAAACATACGTGTAGTGGGTTTCGTACTGTCATTAAGTGTCACCTAATTTTTATTCTTATCACATAGCAAGGTACTCTCTTTTTCTAAGCTTCCTCTTTATTTTTTAAGAGTTTTTGTCCTTTTTTTTTTTGTGAACTGTGTGGCATTGAAAGCTTGTCTGTGATCCATGTGCTTTGTGGGTTGCTTGCACTGTTTGTGTTGTGACTCAGAGTTTTGGCATTTTGTTGTGTTCTGTCATCAGTGCCTGGCTACAGCCCCTTATTACAGCACATGCCTTGACATCTCAATGCTGTAGTTTTCCTGTTATGCAAAAAAAAGGAAAGAAAAATTAGCTTTAAAACCGAAAAATTGATCGACGGTCTAGAGATTAAATAATTTCTGACCAAATGAGGTTTCCCTTTCACCTGGAAACACATTCTCATGAAATTTAACTCTGTTGGGTTCTGGTGATTGTCATTAATACTACCAATTTAACTTGGGATTGATTCCATGACATTACTGAAAAGACTTGAAATTACTTAGGGGAAAATTAATTCTATGTCATCTTTTTGCTTTTGTTCGATTCAAAAAGCGAGCTCACTATGTATTTAAAGGATTTGCTCCCTGTCTGATGAGTGAACCGGCGCTTTGTGTTTGCTACATTTTTTCTCCATTTTCTTGTTCTATTTTCTTTTTCAGTGTATTTCTTAAGTTCCGTTGTATCTAAAACTGAAAATATTTGAGTTGCTTAGCTTCATGTTGTGTAACTAATACAGTAACACTCTGTTAGTGCTTCGTCTTGAGCCTATTCACTTCTGAATCATTGAACCATTAAATTCTAGTGTAAAGTAACGTAAATGAAAATAGTCTTCCGAACCTTTGAGATAAATACAGCTCAAATCTTTGCCTTGATATTTCCATTTAAAGTTGAGCTCATTTTAGACCAAAATTTAAAGTAGATTTATTTTTATCCCATATTCTTTTTAGATGGTGAAATTGGTGAAGGAGGTGCCAGTTCTAGATGTGTAGTGTCTTCTAGCCCCAGACGAGCTCCTAAAACATGAAGTGTTTCCTGCATGTGGACGATCAGCCTCACATGACCATTTTCACTTCCTGCATGGATTATTCCTACCATCTCTAACATCATGTTCATTTTGAATATTTTCACTTCTTTTCCTTCTGATTAACAAGCTTTCAATCACCAATTTCTACAACAAAGTTTAATTAATCCTATTTATTTTCTAAATAATTTGAATAAATCTATGTCATTTAAATTCTTGACTTCTTAAGTTTCTAAATTCTTTCCATTCTTTTTTTTCTTTTTGCTTTGAAACTTTTTCATAAATGCATTAATTATGTAGAACGGTGATTGAGTTTGTTCTGCATACCTCAGCATCAGTTTATGTGGTATTTGTGGGGTGGCTAGCAATGGTCGAGTGTGATGTTTTTCAGAATTCGGCTATGAGGCCGTCTCCCCCCACACATCCGTCTTCTCAGCCCTCTCCTCAGCATCCCCAGCCCCCTCCACCCCACAGCCAGATGATGTCAAGCCAGGTGAGTTCTGATCAGTTACACTCGCCAAGCATGAGTTCTAGCATTGAGAGTCTGAGTTCCATGTTTTGTATTATACCATCTTTGATAACCAGTTTAGTTGTTGTTGATATTCACGATTAACATAATTATGAACTTAACAGCATGGGAGATTATTCCAGATCATCGTATATTTAAATGATGTGTATCTGGGTTCATTGTCACACTAAAATGGTGTAAGATGATTATTTCAGATAGATTGATGGATGAGATATTGTTGAGCTCAACCTTTATTTGTCTGAACTCTTGCCCTCAGTACTGCTTTCTGTGGTGTTTCTTCATTTGTGTAAGCTTGTAAGCTTGCTTTGTGCTTCTAAACTTGCATGACATGTGCTTGTTTTAATAAATTAATTGCATGGTTTGTGTGCTTTTTTGATTGCCTGTCAATATCCCAGTTCCTAATGTGTTCCTTGAGGTGCAACTACAGATCTAAACAACTGTGTGGGAAGAATAATGCTCCAATTTGAGTGTTTTCACATTGTGCCCCGAATGATTCATGTGGAAACAACGGTGGCAGGGAAGAGCTGTTTTCATCCCTCACTAGATGTATTTTCAGGTTGCAATATCATTGACGCAGACTCACTGTTGTGAACTTGAACTTTGGTGTAATGAGTTATATGGACTGTGCAACTGGGATGTCTTTGTGTTGATATGTAGCATTGTGCTTCCTGTACAACCAAATTTGCAGCCTAGAACACTTCATGTGTGCAGTGGAGTCATTTGTAGTAAAGTCTCTGGTTATTTTGTTGAATTTTTCAGAATCTGTCGGACTCCGATGCATGCTAACAACTGCACAAACGAGAAAGTAGACTGATCACAGCCTTCATTCAAAGATGCACTCAAAAAATTAATGATATGCTGTTGTAATTAATCTTCCAAAGAGCATTATTTAGCTCTTCTGTACAAGAGTGGTAAAATTGAAGCCTTCTATGTGCTGTAGCAAGTGTGCAATTTGCTATTTGTTGATGTAGATATCATATTGAAGAGTTCTGATACTATCCGTTGTGGTGGTCAGCAATAGAATTTCTTCTAATTGAATATTTCAAATTTTATGCTGGGTGCCTGTTTTCTAATTTACATAAATGTCTTTTTTATTATTATTTTTTTTAAATTTTTTTTGAAGTGAGTTATTATCCAATGGTATATGGATGACAGGTGTTATTTTTGATGATAGGACCGTTGTGTGCTGTCTAATTGTTATTTAGTAACAAAATTATCACTGACATATATTCTCGAGTTGAGGCAAGGAAGGTTCAGCTTCTCTCCTGTTTTCAGCGTAAATGTCAATTAGTGGGCTAGAATTATTTTTGTCAATGGTGTCAGTATAGATATGATCTAGAAATGTAGATTTCAGTGGAAAAGTCACGGCTTCCCAGGCACTTCTTTTTTTGTCTTGTCATGCCCTTCGGGCATGTGGTCGACCGTTGAACTTGAACTTGCTCAGCCAAAGGCAGTAACGAATCAATGTGCGAAAGTGGTGTAAATTACTTAAGAAATAGCAGTAATAAACAACAAGGTCAAGAATATTTTTAATTTGACTCTGATCACACAGTTTATGTTCTTCTCTTTATTTTACTTGCACCGCTATGTCATGTCCGTTTTCAGGAGGGGCAAAGATGTCTTCACTGGTGACGGGATGCATCAACAGTTCACTGAAACCTTTGCCAATAGTATAGTGTTTTGTATCAGATGAAGAGGAATAAAAAATCATGAGTGACTATTGGGAGCAAAAAAAAAGAAGAAAGAGAGAATTAAAGAACACAGACTAATACGTGTTTCAATTTTCTATCTTGTCAGAGCTACTGTTGTTAATGGAGCACCATTTCTTCTATACTCTTTCCTATTTATCAAGCACTGTTTATTTCATTAACAAATCTGTAACAAAATTGCATGTTTTATCAATTATGCCTCAGTTATTTGGTTCTCAAAGAATTTGTGCCTACTTGCAATGATAAATCATATGAGGTCTCTCTGTATTTTCTGATGGAAGTAAAAGTAACATAAGGGACAATTGTAGGTTTCATTACTAATTGTTTTCAAGTTGTCTTAAAACCTGTTCTTGTTTTATATCTTGTGAACTTGCTCACAAAGTCTGTAACTTTTCTTCTGTATGCTATGATATGTGGGCTGTAGTTTTCTGAAAATTGTGAGCTTGGAAGAAGAGTTTCTGTAGGAGTTCGTTATTCAATACATTTATTTTGCTCTCTCTTTTCTGTTTCAGCCGTTTATGGGTCCACGGTATCCAGGTCCCAGAGGCCCGGGTGGAGTCCGAATGCCAAATATGGGTAGTGAATTCAATGGGGTAAGGGTTCCTAATGCTCTTCCCACTTGTGCTGATGGTTAATCTTCTCATATCACTTTAGCTGTCAGTGGCTTTGTTCTGTTAAATTAACATGCTTTTTGTTCCCTCCAGCCTCAAGGTCAACCTATGATGCCTAACAGTATGGATCCCTCTCGGCAAGGTAAGAGGTCTCGAAGTGCATTTGCATGGCAGATGGTGGATGGGATAGCTTGAAACATTTGCTAACGTGCTCCAGGTCCCTCCCTCGCTACTCCTCAAAGCACAGTTTTAATTACTTTTTCAATATGCTCAACTAGTTGAATTAGTAAATGTGTGAATGACATTAATAGTGCATATGACTTAAGTAATGAAATTTTATATTGAGTCTAACAACATACTATATCAAATTTTTACTCTCATTTAAATAAATGGTTTTGCATATGCCTGGAGCTGCTAGCTGTTTTGAAGTAATGCATGGTACTTTCTGGTGGAATTTGTCATGAAAGATAAACCAAAAATTCTGATCCCTCATTCATTATTTTGTAATTCTCTCACTCTGACGTGCACCACATTAGAGCCTCCATTGGCTATCATACTTTTACTCTCCAGCGTATAAATTCGAATTACGCTATCTTCTCATGTTGACATATGCCCAAGAAACTTTGATAAGAATTTTCCTCAATTTTGGTGATACCAAGTACATGAGGATGAAGAGGATTTTCATTGCGATTGTTCAGATAATCTGACCAATTATTTTGCATAATTTGTTTCAACTTTTGTAGGAAATTGCTATGATGATCTCACTAAATCACAATTGGGTCCTTTCAAGTTGCAGGTCTTCAATCATTATCATCATCTCCTTGTTTTAATACCCTCCTCCTGGCACTGAAATATGGTGCATTGCTAGCCAATTAATGAAAAATCCCTGTAATGCCACTACACATGTTCTGTGCTCATAGTACTATTTAGTTCATTTTTTTTTTCATTCATTCATTCATTCATGGATTAAATACCCCACTGTTTGTCCCTTCCTTTTAAAAGTTATTCTCGATTTACAATGAGGTATAATTTTAATTGGAATTTCAGTTTATTCGTATATCTCCTTTCTCTTGTCTCAACATAGATACTTGATTGGAATGGCCACAAATTTTAGACTTGCATCTAAATCACATCCTGCAGTTGATGATAAATGTAGTTTGTGATTGTGATCCAAGGGTTCTTTTCAGGCATTATACTGTATTTTGGATGGATCCAATGATTCTTATCAGATTTCTATAACATAATGCTGGTAAAGTTTTAAGTAATCTATTCTCCCACCGATTTCTGTTCTGTTTTCTAAAATAGTTAAAATATTCCTGTTCAAATATTCACATAGTCCAAAAATTCTGATACTGTCATTGCAGTGATTTTATGCTATATCTCAAAATTATTTTGAAGTGCATCTCATGAACATAATTTCCATTGAACAGAAATTTTTCCTCTGCTCTAGTCCTTTCTGACACAAAGCATAAAGCAGATTTTTGTATTTTTGCTGGATAATGATGTGCATGATTTGTGGCCATTCTACCCCTTACGCTACCTTTCATCACACTGTTGAGTGGAGTGAATTGTCATTGACATGGCTCTGTTTCTGTCTTCTCAGGTGAGGGCGGAGAGTATGTAGGTTGGCAAGGTAGGCAGTCAACTTATTCCTCGTGCCAATGCGCTCGCTCACTTTCTGTCTCACTCGCTGTCTGTCTCCCAGCTCTACACAATCTGCCTGCCTGCCGCCATGCCTGCCGTCTCCAGTCTTTTCCGTTACATTCTGTACTCATTTGGCATTACTTTCACTTTTTTATTCATTCTTTAAAAATGCCACTGATACCCTAATTCTGTTTCATTGATCACATGTGGTGCACTTATACATAGCATGTAGAAGTTGCAGTTATGTTTTTGAATTATCTCACCTCGTACATTGTGCAATACATAGACATGACTGTATCTGCCAGAATGAAGATAATTATTCAAACAGCATGTTTAGTTTTTTGTCTACTTTTGTTAAATCTTTTAAGATCCACAAGTATGCTACTGTGCATGTTATATACCATTGTTTTGGGACAGCAATTTGTTCATGAAAGAATGTTCCCAACATTATGCAGAGAACCATTTTTGTATTGTACATTTGGTTGTTCGCATTCCAAATTTCTATTTCCTAACTGAAGTTTCATTGACTAATCATAAGACTTCATTAAAGTATTAATAAAACTTGCATGATACCAGAATTTAAATCACCAATTATCAAATAATACTACTGGTGTAAGAGGTGCTTAGTCACAAGCATGCTAATTATTTTTTTCTTTTGGTTTGTTTGTTTATGTGTAAGGGTGATCTGTGGCAGATTTAAACACAACGTTTTGCAATAGGAGCCTAATAATAAGGTTTTGCCAGACAAGCATTCAAGAAACCAAACCAGCTAACAGTAGTGTCGTACTAATGGAAAGTTGGAAGAATCAAGATGCTCTCATTCTTTGCTGGATAGACGGTGCAGTAGTTTACCATAAAAACAACAAAAAGCTTCTTCAAACTTTATACTTTAAAGTAGTAAGCTGTTGTTTTTTTGTTTTTTTTTATGTTATTTTAATAACTTGCTACATTTTTTGAAGTTTGGTTTCTTGTAATCTGTGTTATTAGCTTTCTGGCTTACAGTCTGTTTGCTTTGTGAGCATGAATTATTGAAGGAAGTATGCCTTCCCTGCAGTTATATTATGACTTAAAAATTCGGCATTTATTTATTTTACAGTACTTTTTGAGACTTCAGATAATTCTCATCTCATTAAATTTACTTGTTCCGTCTAACTGTCTGTTGCCTGTGCCTCTTTTAGAGAGGCCGCAAGTTCTAATGCAATGTTTAGATCTCTTTTTAGGCGCTTCCTTATTTCTTAGCTATTTTCAATTCTAAAATTTTGTGAGTTTCATAGACTAACCGTCTTGCTTGCTGTTCTCTTGTAGGACCACCTGGTATGAATCCCATGAATCCTCGTATGAACCCGCCGCGAGGACCTGCCATGGGACCCATGGGCCCTGGGTCGTATGGCCCCGGTATGAGAGGCCCACCCCCTAACAGCAGTCTGGGGCCCGGCGGGCCGGGCGGGCCGGGAGGCCCTGGGGGCCCGGGAGGACCCGGCATGCCCCCAGGCATGGCGATGGGTGGAGGTCCTGGAGGCAGGCCGCAGTGGCAACCAAACACATCAACAGTAAGTAACTTCATTAAGATCCATACATCGATCATGTGATCACTTTTTTTGTGATTCTTGATCCAAATGAAATTAGCAGGCTACTGATTGTCGCATGATCGCCAGATCCAGTTGTTGCAAGCCCCTCCACCCTCTGGGTGACCGTGTGATTAATCAGCCGTAAGCAAAACCTGGTGTGTCGATTATCATGCAACTTTATCAAGTAACAAGTAATGAGGCTCTAGCCGCAATCAGAAATAATCAAGGTCAGAGCAAGCCCCTGAAATTATAACTGTGGGCTGCATTTTGTAATTTTGTTCCGCAAGAACTTGAAGAGTATTGTTTAGTGATAAATGATAAATTAATTGGCCTTCTTAAGTTTTAAAAATATGAGTCTCATCTTTGGTTTTGCTTGTCATGAATGTACCTTGGTGTCTTCATTTGAACTCATGGATTTTTCTCACATTACAGCCTATGAACTACTCGTCGTCTTCACCTGGAAACTATGGGGTGAGTCTCACATCTAATGCTGTGATTTGCTACAACAAATCAGTGATCATTAATTATTTAAATACATTGTGTAGTATTAGATAGTGCCTACAGCCTGTTCACACTACTTAGAGTTTCAAACTATGCTGTAGTGGACCAGATTGCTGGTGCACAATTTATTATTTTCTCATGGTAAACTATATTAACTCATCTGTATTAATTGCCCCTCAGGGTCCACCTGGGTCATCAGGACCACCTGGTCCAGGAACTCCCATCATGCCTAGCCCGCAAGGTAAGTAGACAAAATACCCTTGAAAAGTTGTATCCCTCCCTTATCGGCTTAAAGATTAATTTTAACTTAAATTTTAGAGCCACCTCACATCAAAAATTTTTCTAAACTGTAAAAGTTAGGGGCTGTTCATCCATCACACGACACTCCAAGCAGGCAGGAACTAGCTTGCATTTAACATAAATGGGGATCAGGTATTTTAAAAATTAGCATCACATGAATAATGGACAGCCTCTTTTGGGAAATTCCTTATGTGTGCTTAGCATGTTTTTCATGTGTTCTTCCTTTTTTTTTCTCTTTCTTCCCTCTGTGTATGTATGTTCATGCTTAGGTACAAGTGTAAATATACATTACCAGTACAGGCAAATCCTATCCCAGTGAGAAACGCTTTGTGGAAATTACATCGATGACGTCGATCGAGCTGAAATCGACGTCGACTCGACGTGATTTTGTCCCCCCGATCGGCGAATT
>CABIKL010004069.1:0-10176 GCA_902196195.1 Aptinothrips rufus | reverse complement strand
GGGGGGGGACTTTGAGCACCCACACTTTCTTTCAACTTCGCAGGCCCCTGCACGGCGAGGGGGGAGAGGGGTACTCCCGCTGCAGCTCCCCTCTCCCCCGCTCGCCGTGTCGTTTTGTTCTTCTTGTTTTCGGTCTGTCTATCATTGGAATACCCTATTGGCTTTGACCTGTAGCCTGTCAGGCTCCCTGTCAACCACGCTGTCAAGGGGCACTGAACGCTGCTGAGGTGACTTTGGTCAGTTGCCTGCCGGTTGCCTGTCAACCTCGCTGTCAAGCTGACCTGAAAATCGGCAAAAATATTAGGAAAGAAAATTATGCAGACAAAATTCTCTGTGGGTACCGATACATTCCTTTTCAAGCAGTTGCTGCACGAAAAACTAATAACGCAAAAGATCAAAAGGAGGCCGTTTAGACAACGCCTGCCAGTCAGTGAATGTGAAAGACGAGTGTGTTATCCGGAGGTATCCCTCCTACCAGTCGCATATTCTGCTCCAGTATCTTAAGCCTATGAATGGACTTCCCCGGAAAATTGTCAAGGAGACGAACAAGGTTCGTGAGCGAGTGTAAGGAGCTCTCATTTGCCGTCCCGACCCACTCACGTCGGCATATACTTCCACCGGGCCACGGTGCTGAGAGGTGCGATATAAACTGTCACTAGCTGGCGTGCCGGATCCGGCACGGGAAGCACACCTGTATAGTGTTGCACCCGTTGTTGGCAAGCTTCAGATGCGGCTGCTGGAGTGTACGTACCTACATGCGACCCAAGGCCGTTCCAACAAATGAATTTTTCAAAACGGGTCCGGTACCGTCCAGGCGTCTTGTAAGTGGCCTACATTCCACGTAGACAAGGCTTCCGTGTTTTCACTGCGTTTTTTTCCTCTCAGTGCACATTCGCGAGATCCGAGAAGGTCTATGTCCGGACCATGTGTGGCTAGGCAAGGTCTAGGTCGACCTTTAATGACAGGGTACCAGGGTGTATACCCTGCTCGATTCAATTCGCACTTTATCTTACCTCACTCTGTTTCCAATGTTTTGGTTTAATCACTTCGTGCCGTGCGCCGCAGCGCCCCGCACGAGCCGCGCGAGCAGCAGCCCAGCTAGCCGCCGTGGAGGCCGAGGCCGCGGTGTCCGAGAGCAGCAAGGGCACGGGACGGGGGAGGACCGGGATAAGGGACAAGAAGGGGAAGACCTCGAACACAACAACATGTCACGATGATGGTCACGTGCCTGCTTCTCATAACACCCGTGTCGACATGCGCTAAGCGCTAAGCGCAGAGAAAAACCAAAACCCAGATCCTGGGGAAATTCGCCGACCCGAAGAAACCAAGGGTACGAAAAACTTATTTCGAAAGTCTTTGGAGACCTGTTTCAATATATAATCAGGAAGCTACGAAACGCATGTTGGAATAAATGTCTCAAAATTACCAACAATTTTTTTTTCACGTTGCTTTCTGAGTTGAGTTGGGTTGCCTCAGAATCTTGTGTCATTCTAGTTTTTGACGAACGGAAATGTGGAGTCATCCTGGCCAGAAGGTCTATATAGTTCTAATCGCGATGACTTAGCCCTGTTGAAAGAAACTGTCACTAATTTTTCGGTAGAAGACAAAAATCTATATGCAAGTATTTTCTGACGAGCCAATTGCACACGTCCTTCCGCCCGGGCCCAGGTTTGAGGATAATTTTGAAAGGGGTGACCATGCGGACCCAATCTCCTGGAAGGCTGGAAGCTGGAGCCTCGGCTGGAGCCTCAGCTGGAGCCGTGTGAACTGGAAGGACGCGCCGGCAGCTGGCGCGGCAACTAGTGATGTGCGGAAGGACTCCACGGCAGCTCGCACTACTTACCAGTCTAAATTAAAAGGAGCTGGGCTTGGCCAGGCCACCTCGCCACGATCCGCCCAGCCACCCCGCCCCACCCCACTCCACCCCACCCCGCCGCGACACGCCACGCTGGTCTCGTCTGCTCACAGCCAAGTGGGCCACGGCTGGACGGGAACTAGCCTCACGCCAGGCCGTCCCGTGCCGTTTCATCGCACTGTGTGCCGCCCTTCACTCGCCACGCGTCCCTAACCTGACTCAAGCTTTGGTCTCGAGGCCCAGCCCCGCCTGGCCCGGCTAATTGCAACGCCTCCAGGAAGGCGACGCCAGGCGACGCGCTGGGCATCCATAAGGGCGAGCCAGTTGCACAATCTGACGAAACTCGGAACATTCAAACTTGTAAATGTCTAGTAACTTTTTTGTTCGGACTTGGTAACAATTTTAAACATAACCAGAATTATAACATTTTTGTTCTACTGAACGACACAATTTTTACGAAATTGTTCCTATATCGTTACAAAATTGTTACTAATTCTAGTTTTGTTTAAAATTGTTACTAAGTCCGAACAAAAAAGGTTACTAGACATTAAGAGTGTAATTATATGGTGATGAGTATGCAGTGACAGTCAACCCGTGCAGAACAGGGTGTGACAGAAAGACTTCAAAATGACGTCCAACGGTCATCCCCATGTCACTTGAACGTTTTTCGGATTTTGGGATCCAGAAAATGATGTTGGTCTAGACCACGTGAATATATTTGCCAACAGTGCAGTAAATGTACTTCAAATGTACTTGTTTCAAGTACCCAAATATTTCAAATACATGAATAATCTAGTACGCGGAGTGTGCTCTGCTAGGGAAGGTAGGAAATTATCTCAGGCCTAGCCCTGAGGGAGGACAAGATCTGCTCAGCACTAAATCATTGTGGGACCTTCGCAGATTCCTTGAGAAGAAGAATTATAAATATACTACAATATAAGACGGACGTTCCCCTCGACAGTCTTCCAAAACCATAGAGCCGTGTCGTTGTCACGAGGAGGAGATGTCAGCGTGAGACCACGCGGAGACAAGGACCTGTTAGGACCCAAGAGGACGCGCGGCAAAACGACCAGTCAGGCTGGATGCGGCTCCGGGTGGCCACTGCGGGGCGGGGCGGGGCGGGGCGGGGCGGGGCGGGGCGGGGCTTGCCTCACACAGAGGATCTCTCCTCGCCACCCTCAGAGCGATAGCGGCAGAAAGCAACCTGCCTGCCTGACCATCGGAACTCTTTTCCTCTTAAGCTACACAAATCTAGCAAATAGTAAGCATTATTTCAATAAAGCAAAATGAAAAACTTTTAGCGAGTGTCCATTTTAAATTTTATGAAAATGCGTGAAAGTAACATTCACTCCCGTATCTTGTCTTACGAACAGTTGGCGATCCAAATCACATATTTATACTTGACAATATAAAAGAAATCTGACTCGATCGTTGGACTGGGTATCAGACTGGCCGAAAGTCCAGAGCGTAACGAGCCATAGGGCCTCGAAGCGCGTCGAGCTCCGCAGCATATAGCCTGCTGTGCAGCCTTCGTACCGTCTAGTCCGGACGGCCGTCCCCTCGCCACCATAGCGCCACGGCGTGAGCATGAGACGCGACTTGAGATGCTACACAGCCGCCGCCTGAATGCCTTTGCTTGCCGTGGCGGAGCGTGGCCGAACGTGGCGGAGCGTGGCGGAGCGTAGCGGCTCTAAGAAGGCGTCGCGAGCGCCGGCATTACCATAGAAAGGCGGCGCGCTACGACTGTGCACGGCTCGCATGCATTACAGCGAGGAAAGGGGAGGAAAGTGGGGGGGGGGGGGGGGGGGGGGGGGGGGGGGGAATCAGGAGGATGGCTCTGCTGTCCAGCAGGACAGAGATGGAAGAGTCACAAATCACCTCGCGCAGGATTAAAAATTAATGGTGAAGCCTGATCGAATTCATTCGGACGGAAGTGCATACTATGGAAGGTTTGCATCTTTTGTCGCTCGTAGTGAGATAATGATTCTTCCTTCGAGTGCTGCTCGAAATATGGCAACGTTTTCAGCCTTCGATACAAACAGGAAACTATCGATAAAGTTACATAATCTTTTCTCCGTAATTCTTCAATATCATGCACCTCACGTCACTTTGCAATGTATAGAATGAATCGTATAAAAATGACTTTCTTGTAATGTTGGCAAGCTATCGGAAATGGTGCCGGACACACAGGGCTCAACGAGAAAAAAAATTGGCTTCAAAAGACCGTAGAGAATTTTATAGCGTAGTCAGAATTAAAGATGAGGGTGTCGACCTTGCCGGAGCTCTATCACGACTGGTGACAAAGTTATGAGGAATGCAGGGGACTCGGTCTAGGAGGCATTGAATCCGTATACCGCCGGGTCAGCAGGTTATGTCGAGGAAGGGGGAGGCGGCTCACTGGCAGGGCAGGGCGGGGCGGGGCCAAATGCTCCTTCTGTATCCAGCTGTTCGTTACGTTGGCGCTGCTGTTCGATGATTCAATCTGACATCTCGTCGCGTGTCAAGTCCGGGGACGGGGCGGGTGTCAGCTGCTGATGAAGAAGCAAACCAGACGTAATCCATCACTGCAAAAATAATACCTGTTTGGTGAGCCCTTTGCCAGAAACAGTGGTGAAGTAACACCAGTTTCAAAATTTTCGGGGCTCGTTGGGAGACAGTGCGTTTTAGAGTGTCCTGATCATTTTTTGGTGTACCTCTCAAAATGGCCCCCAAAAATTCCAAAACTGGTGTTGCTTCATCCCTGTTTCTGGGGAAGGGTTCCCCGAAACAGGTATTATTTCTTACAGTGATGACAATGCGACATGATTCACCAGCGTCCTGGTCGAGGGATGTCCGTCCGGCCGGCTGGCATCACTCACAGCAGACAGACAGACTGACTGCCGAGTCGTGACTCGGGGGTGCTTCACACCGCGCCTTCATCTCACTCTCATCATTACTGCCAATTTGAAGGATGCCGGCCGAACGCGCGTGTGAGGCGTGGCGTGGCGTGGCGTGGCGTGGCGTGGCGGGGCGTGGCGGGGCGTGGCGGGGTAGTCATTGTGAGAGAGAACGCCGCCCGCGCCTCGTGCCCGCGGTAGCCAGTCGCCTTATCGCGATGCCTGACCTGACGGCGTGCAAGGCAGTGACCCTGGCAGAGCGGAGCCCCTGCAGCTTAGGCAACATGCGTCAGAACGCGCACGAACGTCTTGCGGGACGGCCTACCCGGCAGGCGCTCCGCTCCGCCCGAGAAATTGTCTCCAACGAAAGAAACTGTATTTCTCTGGAGAGCGGTGCAAAGGGGCTGTCCATAAATTACGCAAGACTCTAGGTTGGTTACGGAGACCTGTACCGAAAGGGTGAGGTTAGGTTAGACGCCTTACGAGGGCACAGGCGTTGATCAAAAAGTGACTAATTTTGTATCACGTAATTTACGGGAGAACCCTAACTGGGTAAGGACAGCCTAAGCCAGACTTGAGTGCTTCAATCGACCAACAAACGAAAAGTTAGCAGCTACCGTGTCAATGACATACAGCAGCGCGGGGCTAGCACAGGTGTGCGAGTTGAGACGGCGAGCGGTGCGGGGCAGGCACAGGATGCATAGCAGGTGGTAATGGAAGGCGCAGCTCCACCGTTAAAACCTTCTACAGGATTTTAAGCATACATAATACAAAGTACTTTTCTTCGTTATACGAAGAAATTCCTTCGTTCTTTGTAAGCTACTTAGGCTTAAAAATTTTAGTTCTACGACGAAAATTCTTCGTAAGACGACGCAATTCTAAGTAAGGTTTTAATAATATCCTGCCCCATCTCCAGCTTTCTGTCTCGGCTAAGCACACATCTACTGCCCGGCCGGTCCGATGAATCCCCCACCCCACCCCCACCCCTCCTCCGTACCCGTGGCAAAGCCGTAGGATGTCTGACAGGGACGGACACGGCCCGGCGGATTGTAATTGAACACACCTGCATCAAGTATCCTCGCGCTGCACCGCACTCCGCCTTGCTGGACCACTAGAGTGTGTCACCGGAGGGAAGGGATGGTGGTGGGGCGGGATCGACCGAACCGAACCACACGTCCGAAACAGGATTCATTTCAATCCATCTTCTGCATGAGTCGGAACTGAATAAAGTGGTATCTCTTCCGATCACGCAGGGTCGTCTTCTCCTCCGAACAACAACGCTAACTGGCCGATGCGCTGCTGTCCCCGCTTGTATTGTCTGTCCACCGCACACGGGAGGCCTCAGCTCCGGAGTGTGTCACTGGGGAAACACGGCGTCATCGGAAGTTTGCCATGGAGTCGGTATTGTACGTTGGATACGCCCCACCCCACCCCACCCCACGCCACCCCACCCCACCCCACGCCACTCGACTGAATGCGGGTAGCGGGTAGTCGGACTGCTCGCCGGGTAGCTGCAATAAAAAAGGCACCTTGCAGGCTCGGTCCGAACTCAGACGCAAGCAGGTACGTACGTCAGAAGAAAGGATCGGGTTTCAATGTCGTGCGGCCTGCCAAGGAATTATTTTAAATATCTCAGCCTGTCAGCATCGAGGGGTGGAGCACTTCGGTCGTCTGGGTCATCCACTGCTACGCCATTCGCTGGTCGCGTCTACTGGTCGTTCAAACATCCGACAGTCCGTTTCCCTAATTTTTAGAAGCCTCAATTTAACCACTGGGGAAAAAAAAAGAACACCAGGGGAACAGGGGAGAAGTAACGCCGGTTTCGGAATTTGCGGGTGTCATTTTGAGAGCTACACCAGGCTACAACGTCCTCAAAAATGATCTCAAAACATTTTGAAACTGGAGTTACTTCTGCTTTGTTTCTTGGAAAGGGCTCCGCAAAGCTGGTTTCTTTTTCATAGTGATGCCAATGGTCGTCGAATGGACTTCCAGGTTTGTCTGGTAGTTTGGCGGTAAACATTTAAAACCAAACGTCCCTCGGGTCGACGACCAGCAACCATCCGGCCGGGGTGCTCGGAGGATTACGTGCGGACTCTTTCAGGGTTCAGAAATCACGCCCCGGGCCGAACTGAATCATCATAGTGTTCACAAACAGTTAGGAACAAAGTGTCTACACTGCATGGATGAAAAATCAGTACGGTAAGGCTGGGTTTCTGTTATGGAACGACGACAGTATATCTGGCATACATTCGCAGCACCCTTTCCTTCTCTCCTCCGTCCAGGTCCTCGCTGCTAATCTCCGGTTGTTGTGAAGCATGTGCTGTCTGCCGGGCCGCGGGGGTGGGGGCGGGGCGGGGCGGGGTGGGCGGCGGTGGCCCTGAACAAACCATGCAGTAGCCACTGAAACATGCGCGGCACTGGAACGGTATTAGTCTCGCCCCGCCCCACCCCGCCCCACAACATTCTGCCGGAACAGAGTTCTACAGCCCGTAATCGACATAACAATGCCTACACTAATTCCGGAGATCAGTGCTCTTTGTTGATTCAGACTAAAAACCTTCTAACACCTGTTTCAGCAGGTGGATTGGTGATATTACAGTATCGTCGTTTTAACTGCTTGGACGGAGTCAGCGATTAAAACTCGACTTTCCGACGACTGGTCCATCGCGATCTCCTTGCGCGGGACTTCGTGAAGGTGTATCTCTGTCATACTTTCTTCAATTGCCTGGTAGGCCAGTAGTCGTACGTGTGCGCGGCAGGAGGCGGTGGTCACGCCTCAACAGTGGGCCTGCGCCCCCCCCCCCCCCCCCCGTTGCCCCCCCCCCCTCTCCTTCCGACCGGAGCGCTGCTGCAGCCCCAGCAGCGACGGCAACAGGCAAGGACGTTCGTCGACCTTTATGGCACGGTGCGGCTCTGCGTGGTGCTAGCGTGGGGAGCGGGAGTCAGTCACCGGGCGAGGAACGCCGGCAGCCTCACCCCGCCCCGCCCCGCCCCGCCTCGCCCCGCCCCGCCCCACCCCGCCCCGCCACACCTCACGCTGCCTGGTCCCGGCTCTGCTCGACCGCATCCTTCCCCGCCACGCCACATGCCACACGCCTCTCCACGACGAAAGTCCCAGTGACCAAGTAACAGCGACGCATCACGTGTGTCGCCCGAAAGTAACCACGCATCTCGTCAACACCTGCGTTTAAAATAATGAAAATTACGCAAATATTATGCTACGCCGGTATTGTTAGAAGAACAAAGCATGTTCTTTAACATTCCTTTGGTTGCTGTAGAGCTAAGCCAACGTCCTTTACTCGTCATGATGTTTATGCAGGGTCGCAGACTAGAAATGACTTGACAGATCCACGGTAAAAATCGCCACGAACCGCGCGAAACAAAAGGACGTAACTCAACTCGAGGCCGGGAAGGGGGGGGGGGGGGGGGGGGGGGGGGGGGGGGACGCAGATCAGGGGAGGAAGGACGCCAAGGGCACGCTACATGCACAGCTTGGTGATCGTGATATTTGACAGGGCAAAGCCTCTGATTTACACCGCTCTACTGATAAACCGTATCTGCTAGCTACCTCTGGACTCTACCAGCAACGCCACGCCACGCCACGCCACGCTCTTGCCGGAGGTTGCATGCTTCACCACGTCCTACGTTGGAACAAATTGAACTGTCCGCCCCCGGTCGTAAAGTTCCAGTATTCCAGGCATTCACAGAGCATTGCCGAGACCCGCCGCGCGTTCCTCGAGGGCTTGCTGTTGGTCGGTGGACCGCACTGACCGCCACAGGCGTTCACTTCGCACACTCACTTCCGAATAATCGCGCCGAAAAGACATCGACTAGGGCGCCCCCCACCCTTTTCCCATGGTATTTCAAGTTCAGAGATTCACTTTTTGGGTAGTCTACATTTAACTGCCTTAAATAAATTAATCGTAAATTCATTCTAAATTTTCGTGAACTCATTCAAAATAAACGTCAAATTTATTGTAAATTTCGAAGATTGTACTGCTTCTACAGCCTAAATTTCTGAATGATTTAGAGATAATTTTGTCTAAAATTAGAATAAATTTACGGTAGATTTAATGTTAATAAGAGCTAAATTAAACCTACATTTAATTTATAATATTTCCTAGGGGCTGGAGGAACTGTTTGCGTTTGATATTATGCAATCGTCTCATCCTCCCGTCGCCCACCGCGTCCGTCCCACACTGACCCTGACCCGCCGAGTGACACGAACAACAGTCCGGCTGATTTCTTTCCTCCGGAAATTTAAAAACGAAAACAAAATTCCCCTTTGCTGCGCTGATGCAACATCAAACAACAAGCAGTCGCAGAGCGGCCGCCCTCTCCTCTCCACTCGCGTCGCGGCGATGATGAGCAACGAAACTTTTCCTCCGTGACGCGACGCTCGATCGCCGCACACGGTATACACGCAGGCGCGGATCTGATAATGTGCGAGAGAGATGAACGCAAACGGAGATTCTGCAAGTGTGAGAGAGACAACTAAGGGGTTAACTACACACTAAATGTATTCGTACAATTTTGTGCGAACAATTTGTACAAATTTAAACCGTACGCTTCGTTTGCACGATTTTGTACGTTTCATTTGTACGATTTTTTCGTTTTGTACGCAAATTTGCACAAAAAGTGTGCGTGTAATATGCACAAAATCGTGCAAATAAAGTGTATGCACAAAATTGTACAAATACATTTAGTGTGTACGTCACGACACCGGCTTCAGTTGTCTCTCTCGCACTAAGGGGATTTCCGTTTGCATATGCGCATCTCTCTCGCACACTTCGAGATCCGCGGCTGGGCACACGACGACTCTCTTCGTTCTCGGGAATGCTGCCACCGGTTCTGTTCCAGGGGAGGACGGCGGAGCGGAGCGATCGGTAAGGTGAGGAGTGGGAAGGAAAGGGCTGGGCTCCGCGGAATGGAACCTGGGGTCAAGTTCGGCGGCGGAGGGGTTACGGAGGGTCAGACCGGGTCTGGCAGACGTCTTCTCCTGAAGAATGATGTCTTGTTCAGTAACAATGAACGCAGGTTGTCACTCAGGTTGCAAAACATGATGAGCTTTGACTCGGCAGAGATTTGTCGCTTCCCTTCGTGTCGACTGCGATCGCGTCGAGGACACGAGGCGGCCCCGCCAGAGCACCGCGTCACGCTCCGCTCCCCTCCCCTCCTCTCCTCTCCTCTCCTCTCCTCTCCTCTCCTCTCCTCTCCGTACCTCTCCTCTCCTCTGCATCTCTCTGGCATCCGGCACCTCATGCCCGATTAAACTTCAAAACTGTCTGAACTTGACTGTACGTTTCCAAGAGCAAGTCTCTACATAGAGCGAAATTCGGAGGAATATCAAAAGATCGACTTAATGGTCACGGTAAAAACGGTTCCTCGGAATCCAAGGAACGGCGGATGGTTCCTTGAAAGTCCATTGGAAAAGGATAGGTGATC